>JH720050.1:259220-333922 GCA_000231845.2 Tetrahymena malaccensis 436 | reverse complement strand
TTAACATATAAAATTGAAAGAAAACTAAAAATATAACCTAAGATCTAAGCTTAATTAAGTTAAATTTTAAAGTTTGGCCAAAGTTTATCCAATTACATTCGATTCTTTCATACCAATTTAATTAGAGCTTTATTTTAAAAAAAAACACATTTATGTTTAATTTAAATTAAATTATCTGTAACCTTAAATTCATATCTAGTGAGTGAATCTGTACACATTAAGATAGTTGCATTCCAAAATTTGATAAACTAATTTAGCCTAATGAACATCCACTTCAAATCAATGTAAAATAAGTTAAAATTAATTTACTTAATTTAAAAATATTTATTTTACCTTAAATTAAGTTTAAGAGTAGTTAATTATTTGCATTTTGATATGGATAATCCAAATGATTCCAAATCTGTAACGTTTATGTTTTAATAACTTTAATTTTTAAATTATTTGAGATTTAGTGTTATTAAAAAAAAATTACCTAATGCTTAAATTTAGAAAATTTAATTTTTCACATTTATAAAAGCTCCAATTAATTTTATCATCTTCATTTCTTGAAAAGTATTTCCTTATTTAAAAAATAAATTTTCTTATGCAAATTTTCTATATGCTTATCAAAGTTCATTACGTTAAATTTAAGCTTAAATTCGTTAAATTTTTTAATTTATAAAAGCAAATTTCTAGCTCATCATTGTTATATTAGTTAAATTATTTTGTGCTAATTAAGATTATTTTATGTTTTTTTTATAAAATATTAATAATTTTACTTACTCTATATATAAATGCAAGCAACTCAAGCTTTCATTATTTTCTAAGCTACTTAATAAATCATTGATCTTTTAAGCATTTATTGAGCATTTACTTTTAGAGTATTAATTTTTTTGTTTGTTAAATATTTATGAGAAAATAAATGCTAAATAAGATTTGATGAAATTATTTACGACACATCTAGCATAAAATTAGTTAAGCTTTTGTATTTATAAAACTCTATTGTTTAGTTAAGAGATATAGTTTCCAAAGAATTTGAACTTAATAATAATAAATATAAATTATATTTTTTTTAAAGATTTAAAATATTTTACATAAAACATAATTCCAATGTCTTTAATTTTTCCAAACTTTATAAACTTTTTAGAATAAGATTAATTTATAGATAGCTTTTACCATTATCACTTATTTAATAAATAAAGTATTTAATTTAAAATTATTTTTAAAAAATCATTTTATTATTCATGAGAACAAAATATTTACCGTAAACTGAGATTTAAAGTTATTAATTTTTTACACTTTTGTAAGTTTTAAACAAACAAATAAAATAATTCAGGAGATTAGCTATTTATTTAATAAATTAACTTTACTCAGTTAAATAGTAAATGTAATATTTACGTTGCATTAAAACTTAAAAAACTTAAATTTGCACAATTGGCGATGATTAAATTAAAATTATTAAAGTCTTATTCACTAATCTAACTATAGCTTATTAAAAATAAGTTTATGTTATTTAGCTAAACTAATTTAAAAAATAATACTTTAAATTGAAATCTAAGTGAACTAGATTTACACACTAAGATATCCCTGAAATAATATTAGATATTTTATATTCTCCATTGGATTAGTATGGAAGTTATAAGTTTAGATTTAGGAAAAAAAGATTTCTGCATTTACCAACCCATTTTGCTAATAATTATTCTCCTTCATTATCTAATCTAATAGAATACAATAGAAAAATGAGTGCCTTGATAAAATCTACAAAAATAATATTTAAAGCATTGTCATTTATAGAATTTACTTTAAATTAAGGCTTAGAGATGATAAATTAATACATGAATCAAGACATTTAATGAACTATAATGCACATTTCTCGTTAGTATTCCTAATAATATTTGTAAATAAGCAAAAATTTATTTAAAGAAAAAGAAATTTTAAATAGTAAATATAACTTTTGTTACCTACAATTGAAGACATAAGTAAAATTGTTAACATTTAAACTTAAATATTCTAAAAATATTTATTTTTGTAAAACATTTCCAATTTTTAATACTTCCTCTTATGAAGGCAGATTATTTCTAAAGAATATTTTATTTATATACAAATTTATCATCTTTGCTTCTGATTTGCAAATAATTTACTTGTATTCAATTTCAATTACTTCAAAGTCTTCCTTATCATCAGGAGCATATGTAATATCAATGATTTTTAGCACTCTGCAATTACTTTCTCTACTAATTTTTTCATCGAATAAATATTATTATAACTACATAATAAGTTAATTCAAATTATTTTGAAGTTCTTAATTATCAAAAAAAAATTCATAATTTTTTTAAATTTGATCGTTTTATCCCATCACCCACTTTATTATTTCTTCCATAATTTTATTTTCTTAGATTTCATTCTACATTTAATCTTTTTATTATTTTTGATTAGGTAAACAATTTAATTACTTATTTACTATTTCAATTTATTATTCTACATAAAGATTACTTTAATCTTCTATATTAATTTCGTTTTCTTTTTCATTTTCGATTTCCATTAACGAATCCTTATGCTAGTCTAATTAGAATTTATCTATTTAGATTTAAGGAGGCTGAATAATATCTGCTAACACTATTTATTTTTGTGAAAAATTATTTTCATCTTCTTATTGAATTTAGTTTTTAAACTAAATATTTTCTATTTCACTAGTATTTTAAATAATTTCTGGAGATTTCTGAGCTTTTTGATCTCCTAAATTTGTTGTTTTTTCTTTTAAATTTTAAGTTTCTCCAAATTGTATTTCAATATTTTCCTAAACAGTTTAATTTTTATTAGGGCTTTCATCTTCTATTTAAAATTATTATATATTGTCTATTTATTTTTTATTCCACTGTATTTATTTATTCTAATTTGATATATTTTAAGTATTTATTTTTTTAAAATTAAATCTTAAACATTCTTTTTCACTAATATTGTGAGAATTATCACTAGTTTCTTAAATAGTTTCTATTTGTTGGTTCTCACAATTTTTCATTTATATTTTCTAATTTTAACTTTCATCAAATTCTATTTTATTTTTCTATACCATAACATTTTCAATACAATTTTTTTCTTTTTCTATATCAGTGTTCATTACTTTTTCTTTTTGAATAGATTCTATTTCAATCTAATCTATTTGTATTTCTTAACAAGATACATTTTAAGCCATTTTCTCTTAAACAAAATAGTTAGCATGCTCAAGCTAAATATCTTTTTATTCATTATTTTTCTCTAACTTAATAAGCTTGAGTAATTTTTAATCAACCTTCAATTTATTTAGAAGCTGTAATAGAATAATTGGCTGACTTCTTTTACTATTATCTGGATCTATCATTTTACTTAAAATTTTAGTAATAAATTCATGATTTTATTAATTTAAAATATCAGGCAAAACAGTCATCAAACTTTCACTTTTTAGCTTTAAATACTCAGTGCCTTTGAGCTTTCTTTAAATTAAAGCTTCAAGAAGGATAATACCTATTGAAAAAATATCAGCCTAAAAAGAAAAATTTTAGTATATTCTTATAAAAAAAGATATTACAGTAATTGTATAAGGTTTTTTCTGATTGATAACTTCAGGTGACTAATAGTTCTAATTTCCTTACTATTGCTTTAATTAAATTAAAATCAATTATTTTTTGTTTATTTCAAGTTTTTACTTCATCATAATCAGAGGGAATTAGTTTTGAAAAACTCAAGTAAGCTGGTTTTATCAAAAAATTGTAATTTATTTTCTAAGCATATTAATTAATATTATAAATTTTACATAACAAAAATTAGTTATTAGATACACTGTAAAGTATTTTTTCAGGCTCAATATATCTCAGTACTTTTCCTTTTTCTTGCAGCAAGAGTATGCCTTTTAAAAGCTAATAAGCCAGAGCTTGAATCTACTCTATTGTTAATTTGTTTAGCTCTAAAATTTATGCTAAATTTACTGAATTTTAGGAAATTAAAAATTAGATCATTTAAATTGAAAAAAATAAATAACTTTCGCAGTATTCTGTGACTATTGCTGTAATTCCATAATTTAAATCTTGAATTTTTTCAACGAACTAAATAACATATTTCTCCCCTTTTAGACTTTCTAAAAAATCTACTTATTTGTTCAGTTTTTCATTATTAATTTTAGAATTGTGTTCATAATTTAGTATTTTAATTGCTACTTTGCGATTATCATTTAAAGTAGATTTGGCTTAAAATATAGAAGAAAACTGGCTTTTTGAAATATCTTTTTCATATTAATAGCCAAATTTCTTTAAAAAATCATAAATGGCTTTTTAGTAAGCTATTTAAAATTATTGCTTACAGTTTAAAAACTCTTATCTCTTAGCTTAATACATTTTTCTATTGCTTTTCTTTTAATTTGCAATATTAATTTTTGTATTTAATTATTCAAAGATAAATAGCTATTACTTATAAAAATACTTCCCAATTCAATAAATAAATACTAATCAATTTTCTGCCAAATTATTTTCATCTTAAAAAAGTAAAAATTTAATTTAAATATCTAAAAGATAATTTAATTTTTTATTTATGAATTGGATTTTACTTTTTATATATTCATTTTAAAATAAGTAATAATATTAATCTAGTTTTAAATAAACGATATATTTAACTTCTTTCCAAAAATAAATTGATTTCAGCCTAAGAAAAATTAATTTAAATTACAGACTAGTTTAATTTTAGAGAATAGTATAATAAATAGAGTGATTGAATCTAAAAATAATGTGTTTTTTTCATTTCTATTTAAGTAAAGATATACATTTTTTATTTATCTTAAATATAAAATAATTTTAAGAGGGGGAGGGTGAGATAAATTATCAATAAAATCAAAATATAGTTATTACTATTTCTTTTTTAATTTTGAAAAGTAATTAAAATTTATTTACAAATATTTTATTGAAAATAATAATTTAACATATTTAAAAATATGCATAAAAAAATATTAATATTTAACATAATTAAATTTTTATAATCTGTTATATGAAATAGCAACAATCATAAAAAAATTAAATGCAATAATCAAACAATAATTAATTCATTTAATTTTAGACAGGTTTTTAATAATGTTTCTTCTAAATTTTATTTGTCTATTTAGCTAATTTGATTGTCTACTGATAATTTATTAAGCTTTAAAGAGTTGGTTTGTGAAGTTTGATAACTTTTTTAAATAAATCAATTAATCATTTTATTCTCTAATTTTTTTAAAGTTACTTGAGGCTTAAATTAAGATAGGTAAGAGATTAGCAATCCTAAAAGTAAGCTGAAATATCGTTAATTCCTTAATTATCAAAACTATTTCCTCTATAAAAATTGATAATATTAAATTACTTTATTTTTAAATTTATTAATATCAAAAATGATTTCATTTACAAAAATTTTAATTATTTATTTAATTTTCAAATAAAATTTTATAGAAAAATTTTACTCTAAATGTAAACATGCTTTTTTTAATTTCAAACATTGTGAAAATAAAACTCCAATACTTTTTGCTGTCTGATTCGAAAGTTTATTCCTACTATATTATTTTTATGATTGATTGAGAAGGTGAATAGTATTCCAAAATATTTACCTCAAATTTAGGCTTAGATCATAAATTTTAGTACATTGTTTTAAACACATTGCTAAAACATGTACTGAACTCACTTTCATGTTAACTTTGCTATAATTAATATAAAATTATTTAATTTATTTTTATGGATGAATGAAAACTTTGATTTAATATTTTTAATAAAGTCTAAAAAAGAAAATGCTTTGTGTGTGTAGTAAAGGGTAATTAATTAAAATTATTTTCGATTTAAATATTTATTTAATTTGAAATTAGTATAATAATGACCTTAGATTAAGTGATAATTAGGTTATATTTATGCAACATTCTAATCCCTGTGCAATACTTAAAATGCCCTCTTATCCAAGTTTATTTGATCTGTTGAAAAAATAAATTAGATTTTAATTGAAATAAATCCAAGAAATTTACTCAAGATTTAAATTAAAGTGTTTGATTTTTATCAATTTTGAGATACTTTGCCCTAATAACTCTGACTCTTTTGTTCCTATATTGCTTTAGCTATTAATACATTTATCATAGTATTCTTTTATTTAAAACTATTTTACCTTAAATTAATATTGAGAGATTCATAATTAACACACTTAGATAAACTGTTTGTGAAATCACTAAAACCTTGTTGTCCCAAATTATTCTTTCTTTTTTTGACATAAAATATTTAATTTTTTTATTTAAACATCTAATTTAATCATAAAAAAGTGCTTATTTAGTGAATAAATTTTAGATTTTTAGAGTTTAATATTTTAAACAACCATTAAATTTAAAAAAAAAATGTTAATCTTATTTCTTTTAATACATTTTATTAAAGGATTTACTTTAATTTTAATTAAAAAATGCTAAAGGATACAAAATTAAAAGTAAAAACTAGAATATAGGAATTAATAGATAAATTTAATTTACTATAGATTAAGTTCTAAACTCTTGATATTCTTTGATTTTTCTAAACTGCTACCTATATACTTTAAGCCTTCAACGTCAACCCAGTTTTCTCTTATTTAAGATTAAAAATAAATTAAAAAAATAGAATACAATTATTTTTTAGTACTTCAGTTAAAGATTTAATGATGTTATATTATCGCACTTATTTATAAAATCTGCAATTAATTTGATCTAGTCTAATGACATAGTGTTACAACTATTTATTTTAAATGATAATAATTAAATATTTATAAAGAGAATAAAAAATTTTATCTCTGCTGAATATAAAAGGATTTAAAAATTAAGTAGTAAAATTACAACTAATAAAAATTCATTCCTGCCAATATAAATTTTTTTTCATAGAATATTATATCTAAATTGGCAAGAGCTTAATAAATTTTTGGTAAATAAACAATTTAGAGAGAATAAATAAGATTATTAGTTTTATTGTGAAACAATTATTGAAGTATTTATTTATTGCTAATTACCTTAGATCAAGTAATAAAGAAGATATAGAAATAGCTTTTAGTAATCCAGCGCATAAAATTTAAATAAATTCTGTGGCAAATTTTTAGAACTCAGAGAGCAATTGTTAACCTTAATAAATTTATCTTTAAGAAAATAAAAATTAGTAAATGAAAAAAATTAAATTTATTTTATATTTAAATTACTATAGAAACAAAGATAAAGAAACTAAATTGCCACAGTTTTTAACTCCATCCAAAAATCTTTAGATCTCTACTCTTGGAACAATAGTTTAGCTTTAATTGTTTATTTTTACCCATTAAAATCAATATAAAACTCGTTTAATTTTACTCTAAATTAATGCTTAAAGTAGCCAAATTTTTGCACTCTTGTAAATTTATCCCCAACTTATCAAGAACTATTTTTTCTGTTGGAAAATTTTAACTTAAAAATTTATTTTGTAATTTTTTATTTTTAACATAAAATATTTACCTAATATTTAAATCCAAAAAATTTAAATTTTCTAGTTTTCCAATACTTTAAGCTATAATATCAATATCTCCTTATTTAATTTTAGTATTTCTATTTTTAAATATTTACTTAATTCAAAAATTTATTATAAAATTCTACCTTAAATTGAGATTTAAAGAAATTAAATTTTGGCTTTTGATTAACTGCTAGGTTAGATAAGAGGCAGCATCACTTAAATAATTATAGCTTGTAAAAAAAAATTATTTAAGTTTTAATTGATAAATTAAGGATTTGGTATTTAAAAAAATATAATTTACCTTAAGTTAAGACTCAAAAATGTGATATTTTCAGATTATCTTAAATAGTTACCAATAGCCTATGCACCCTAAGAGCCAATATTATTATTACTGATTCATAAATAAATTTATATTAAGAATAGAATATATTTAATTATTTAAAAAATGTGCCCTTAAATAAAAAATATACGATAAGTTAATGTTCAAAGATGTCAGATTAGAGCATTTTTTTAAAGCTTAAGTGATATGCATAATATCTTCATCATTAATTTTATTTATTTGATTTATGCTTTTTAAAAATAATTATGTTAATAAAACATGCAATTTATTTTAAAATAATTACTCTTAAAAAAAGTAATACTATTGATCTACCTTTAAGTTATAAGATCCACTTTAAATATTTTTTGATTAATTAAAATTTTAACCAATAAAATTAATGAGAATTATTTTATTTTATTTACTCAAAATTTAGATTTAAATAAGTCATTTTTTAGCATTTTTATAAAGCAAATCCTAAGAATTAAGCCCCCTGCTAATAGATCCTATCATATCTAATTCATTTTAATATTTTAAATTTATAAATTAGATAAAAAAATAATATTAAATTTAAAACACAGAGACTTTCATTTACTGAAAGCTTCAAATGTTCGTTGAAAACATAAATTCCAAATGTTAGTGTATCAAATCGAGTAGAGTATACAAATTTATATCCAGATTAAAAATGATATTAAGAAAAAATAAATTAATTTTAAAAGAAGCCATTTAATCAAATTTTTATGTTGATTTATAATTTTTCATATTTAAAATCCTATTTTGTACAAATGAATTAAATTTTTATAATTCTTTCATATTAAATTAGTTGTTAGAATTTATAAATCAAAAAAATTTGTAAATTTCAAATTAATTTTATCGTTTAAGCAAGTGATATAAATTTATAAAATTGTATGGACTATTGAATATGGATAAATAAACTTTTAAAATTAAAGCCGTAGAGTGTAATGAAGGCTAGGGTTACTCTGCTCAAATTAAAAAGTGGCTAAAAGACAAAATTATTTTACCTGAAATCAAAGTTAACTATTTCGTATTTTTCGGCTTTGTTAATATCTTTGATATTATTAATTTTTATTTCTCTCTCATTTTTTTCAATTTCTATTTCATTTTCAATAGTAGAAGGCTCCATAGACTATTCAGAGTCTTTTTCAATCTTTTCTTAACAAATTGAATTATGCTTATAATCATCTTTATCAATTTGAGAGGATTTATTTAGTTTTAGTGTATTTGATTTTGAACTTTTATTTTCAACCAAATTTTGCTTTTCTAGCTATGGTGTTAATTTTTCATCTTAATTATTTATTTAGTTTGCTTATTTATAAGATTTTACTAGTAAGGATTATGTTTGTAATTAATTACATTCATACTTTTTTACTTAGCCTATCAGCTAAGAATTTTCCTCAATTTTTATTTATGGTTCTGCTTCAAATAAATTATCTGTTTCTTCTATTTACTAGTATTCTTCTTTGATTTCTTATTTACATTAAATAGCAATATCTACATTTAAGAGTTTGAGTTACTCTTCATCTACTTTTAATTTATTTAATTATTGTAATAAAACCAATGGCTGGCATCTATTATTTCTATCTGGATCTAGCATTCTACTTAAAACTTAGTTAATAAACTTTTAATCTTTTAAATTTAAAAGATCAGGAATAACTTAAAACAAAGGTTAACTTTTCAGCTTTATAAACTCCATACCTTTAATTTTTCTTTAAATTAAAGCTTCAAGGATAACTACTCCTACAGAATAAATATCATCCTTAATAATAAATACATAAATATTTATAATTTAAAATAATTATTTACTTAAGTAGTGTATGGTTTGATCTTATCAAGAACTTAAGGTGATAAGTAATTCAAATTTCTTTTTTAACACTAAAATTAATTTATTAAATTTAAATTCTTGAATTTTTATTACTTCTTTTTTAGAGCTTTCTATAAATTTAGAAAATCTATGATAGGCTTATTTATTAAACAACAATAATATTATTATTTATCTTTGCCATCAATACTTACTTAATAAAAACTAGTTTTTAGTAGAACTGTAGAGAATATTTTATGGCTAAATATCTTTAATTACTATCCCTTTTTCTTACAATAATAGGACCCCTTTTAATAGTTAATATGTCAGAGCATGTATCTGTTCCATAGTAAACTTGTTGTTCTCTAGAATAAATGCTAAATTCGCTAAATTTTATTTTTAAAAATTAGATTATTTTAAAAATAATGTAAATTATTACTTTCATATTTTTATGTAACAATAGCTATGTTACCATACTCTAAATCTTCAATTGTTTAAATAAATTTAACAAAATATTTCTCATCAACAAAATTTTCTAATATTTGTTTGCATTTTTCAAGCTTTTTGTGATTTATTTTTTTTATATATTCATTATTTAGTATTTCAATTGATACTTTTTTCTGATCAATTTTTGATTTGGCTTGGACAACAAAAGAAAAACCATTACTTAAAATGTCTTTTACATAAACATACTTATTGTATTCTAAAAATTCATGGATTGTTTGCTTATGAAATTATTTTATTTTATTGTAGCAGTTTTGCAACTCTTTAGCTTTTATCTGATACATTATTCTACCTTTTATGTTTTAATTATTCTCACTATTCCAAATATTTATCAGATATTATTTTTTTAATAAAAAGAATCAATAAAAAGTAATATTTTGTCAAATAGCTTAATGAAATATTATCATCTATTAATATATTAGTTATAAATTATGATAATATGACTTTTTAATGTATCCAAATAATTTAAGATTAGTTAATAATTGATTTTTTTTAATTATAAATATCTATTATAAAATCTTAAAAATCTTCTTTAATTGTAAAAACAAATAAAAATGTTTAATTAGTAAAATAAAAGTAATCAATAAAAACATGTAATTTCAATACAAAAAACATTCTATAAAATTGTGCAAATATTTAGTATTTTTCAAATAATAAATTAAAAGCTCTTTAAGCTAAAACAACTTTATTTAACTTATTGTTAAAAAATTTCCTTATCTGCATGACTAATTAAATTTCCTCTATTTAATATAAGTTCAATTTAAATTTAATTTTATTATATCTAAAATATTTTTAATTACTAGCAAGCTATTTTCAAATATTACAAATAATAGCATTTTTGCAACTGGCTTAAAATTGAACTAAATGATATCCTATCAAAATTGTTTTCACTGTTAATAACATATTAAGAAATTTTTATATTAAAAACATAATTTTAGAAATAAAATCTTTTAAATTTCTTTTTTAAAAATTAAATTAATTTTATATTGATTTTATTTATCTTTTAAAATAAGTTATTTATTTATTTTTACTGATTTATTATTAGATAAATAGATAATAATATTTTTAATGTTTACCTTAAGTTTAATGATAAACACTTAATGCCTAAATGATCATTAATAATTGTAGCAAAACTACTTACAGCTTCACCTAATAGCTTATTACGACTAATTTATTAATTATAAATACAATCTTACTTAAAAATAAATGTAGTTGATTAAAAAATTTTACTTTATTTCGAGACTAAAAGAAACTATTTTTTTATTTTACTTTAAGCTTTTTGCTAATTAATTAAGAGCATTCACTGAAATCATAGAATTACTTTTTGTTCAAAAAAATTAATAAACTTTTTTATCAAGTTTTATGAAATATATAATAATTTTTGAAAATTATTAATATCATCCTTTTTTATTTAGATTTAAAACTTTTGTTAATATTTTAAAAATAGTTTTTTAAGGGGAGTGTGATCTTAAGAAAAAAAAATACTTCATTAAAAATTTTGAATAAAAAATATTTATCAATATTTGCAGTTTTGTGATTGTTGTTGTTATTAAATAATTTCTTTAAATAAAATAATTATCAGATGATTAAATTAAAATTTAGTAATCTTTTTAATAAGAGAAGTTTAGGAAAAATTATCAGCATCTAAGAAAAAACCTTAATTTAAGAGATAATGAGGATAAATGTTTGCAGCTTTCTAATCCTTGAGAAATAAAGTTGGTTCCTTTTTACCTGATTTAGCTATCACTTAATTTTATTTGATTATTAAATATAAAAAATAATTAATTTTTATTATAAAATTATATTTATTAAAGTTAATTTAAACATTTCAACTTAAAAACTTAAATTTTGTTGAAAAGTTAATTGATATGTGCTACTAATAAATAAAAGAAATAAAAATACCTCAGATTCAGTTCTAATGCTGTTAGATCTTAAAGGTTAGCTATAATTTTTTCTATTGCTTGTGCATGCGTTATTCCAATTTTATTTCCCCTTTTTAAAAATGATTTTAAGATTTAGGTTTAATTAATGATAAATTAACAAATAAATTTTAACTTAAAGTTAATATTTAGAGATTATAATTTGACACATTATGATAGATTTGTGGCAAAGTTATCTAAACTAGCTTTACCTAATTCACATTTGCTATTTAATTAATAAAAATGTTTTAAAATTCAATTATTTATATATAAACTAAAGAATATAGAAATTATTTTTTGGCTTTATAATTTTTAACTGTTTAGAATTTACTTTAACTTAAATTTGAGATGCGTTAAATTTTGACACTTTTATAAGTTTTATCCAATATAATCCAAATCTTCATCAGTTATTTTTAAAAACCTTTAAATTTAAAAGTGTTATCAGAATCAAATGAATATGTATGTTTTCGTTTTTATGCCATACGTAAATTTTAGATTTAAGCTAATTAATTTCTTGCATCTGTGAAAACTCATTTCAATATTATCAAATTCAAAAAGAGGGCAATATATCTTACTTATTTAATGCCAATTTTTAATCAATTAATTTTATGTTATTTCATAAAAAATTATTTACCAAGAAATCAAAGTTAAGTGAGTTAAGCTTTTTAATTGTTAAAATCGTATATCTACAGCTTATTCTCCTCTGTTAAATTTATTCCCACTAATAAAATAAATATTTAAGCTATTTTATATCAAAATATTTATTTACTTTATATCTAAATTTAAAGAATTCAAATTCTCACATTATTTAAAGCTTCTTATTATCTAATTTATTTAACTTTATTCAAAGCCATAGCTTTTTAGTACATAAATTTATTAGTTTGAGTCTTATCCAAAAATTAAAGAACTTTTTACCTTAAATTTAAATACAAATCAGTTAAATTTTTGTATTTTATATTATCTTGTATAACTTCTTCCAAGCTATATATATAGTTTGACCTAAATAATTTTATTTTATTTTTTTTTCTGTAATTAAATATTAAAAATTTTACTATAAATGTAATTTTAAGAATTTCATGTGTTCCAAAGACTATAAACTATATAATATGTGTTATAAATCTTGATAATTTATATTAGTTGAACTATTATAAAGATAAATTTTTGATTTAGTTTTACATTTAATAAATTATTTAAAGTAATTTTACTCAAAATCTAATTCTAAAGTAATTATATTTGAGTACTGTGTTAAGTAATCTGAAAATTTAAGACATCTAAAACTCATTTAGCACTTACTATTATAATGTATAAATATAAATAATTATTTATTTTCTTCTCTATAACAAAATTCAATATATGCTACCATAAATTAAAATTCAAGAAATTTAAGCTTTTAATCTTAGCTAAGCTCTCACCAATTTCAAGCACATCTTGATTAGTAATTTACCTAGTATTAATTTAAAAAATAATTTTAAAAAATTAAATTTGTAAAATTTACCACAAACTCAAATCAATACTAACTAAGTTTTAGCATTAAGATAATCCATTAGAGATATAAGGAGCTTTTTAATCAACTCCATAACTATTATCTCCTAAATCAAATGCGATACTTAGTTTTAGATTTAAAAAACATAGATTTTTGCACTACCCAAGAAAGTAACCAATAGATTTTTCTCCTTCTTAATTAACTCTAAAATATATATTATGAATTTTTAAATATAAAAAGTAATAAAAAAAATATTATTTAAATTCAAAAAACAGGAATTTTTAATTTGGAATTTGGACTCAATATGTTGTATATCTTTGATTTTAAGTAAAAGTAATATTATTAAATTTTTTTGAAAGATTTCTTAGATTAGTTAGCTTTTAAACTTTATTATTAGTGTTTCCAATCAAATAATATAAAAATTATTTATATACTCAATATCTAGGTTTAAAGACACTAAATTTATGCATGAATTTAGTTATTTAGCTAGCAAGTCTTTGTTTTAACTAAGTCTTATCCTAATAATAATAATAATAATTTTTTGACCAATTAACTAAGAAAATAATAATTTTACATTTATTCATAGGTACAAAAGGTATACAATCTTTAACTAAATTTTTTTGGACAATATTATTTTTTAATTTAAAAATAAATAAACAATTAATTTAAGAAATATAATTATATTAATACAAATCAACAGCCAAAGTTAAAAATTTCATCTTTTAACATTTTTGTAAGAATTAACCTAAATTCAAAATTTATTCTTCAATGTCATTTATATGTCTAAAAAAAATATAATTAAAAAATATTTTAAATTGAAATAATAGCTATTGGTTTATTTATTTTTCTTTCATAAAATATTTTATAAAACTGTTTGCAATAATAAATAAATAAATTTGGTTAAGAATTTACCTTGACTCTATCTCAACTACTCCATAATTTCCTTCTTTAGGAATATCACTGATATTAACTATTTTTATTTCCTTCTCATAATCATTGTCATAATTTTCATAAAAAGGCTAATAATCTTCAATATCAAATGTTTCTACCTATATTTTTGAGATATTCTACTTCTTTTATTTTAATTGCTTTATGATTAAATTCAAATCACTTTGAACTTATTCATTTTTTGCTATAATATCCTTATATTTTTAGATTTAAATTTTATTTTATGTAAGCTCCCAATTTAAAATTAAATTTAAAAATAGCTATTTTATGTCAGTTTAGATCATAACATTTTATGATTCATAATCAATATCTTGCTCTATTTTTTTTTTACTATCCTTTTTATTTAACTTCTTCTTATTATCAAAATTATTTTTGGGTTTTTCTAATTCAATCTCCATATAATCATTTTCTTGTACTTAGATATTAGAAAGCTAAACTACTTCACCTTATTTTAGCTATTTTTTACTTTTTTACTTAACATCTAATTAGACTTAAGTTTATTCTTTGCCTTCTTTATTGTGAGAAATCTAAGATGCCTATAAAGCTCGTTTGTTTTACTATTAATACAATATTTGTTTTACTTTTTTTCATTTTCAGTTAAACAAATATTACTTTTTTATTTTTAAACATATTTTCTTCTTCTTCCTCATCGTCATCTTCTTCTTCCTCATCATCTTCTTCTTCCTCCTCAACGTCACTAATTTAGTTTTTGTTTTCTTTTGAAAAATTTTTAGTTGTAATTTTCTATTTTACTTGCAAAAATTATTATGCTCAATATGTTCAATTTCCATATTTTGCTCTATTTTGATCAGCTTTAATTAATTTTCATCTACCAAGAATTTATTTAGAAGTTGTAATAAACTTAAAGGCTAGCTTCTTTAAGAAACTTTTGGTTCAGCCATTTTACTTAATATTTTAGTTACAAATTCATGGTTTTATTCATTTGAGAGGTAAGGGAAAACACACTTTAAATTTTAACTTTTTAACTTTAAATATTCCATCCCTTTGAGTTTTCTTTATAGTAAAGCTTCAAGAACAATCAAGCCTATAGAAAAAACATCAACCTTTAAATAAACAAATAATTAAATAAATAAATGCTTCAATTGAAACTAATAAGATTAAGATATTTTTACAGTAATTGTATATGGTTTTTTCTTATCAATAACTTCTGGTGATTAGTAATTCAAGTTATCTAATTATTGCTTTAATATAATTAAAATAAATCAAACATTTTTGAAATTACTCCATAATTCTATTATTCAATTATCTTGGAAAAACTGATTTTATCTAATTTAATTAAAAATATTATTTATCATTAAGCTAATTTATTAATTATATCACTTAACAAAAATTAGTTTTTAGATAAGCTATAAAATATTTTTTCAGGTTTGATGTATCTCAAGAATTTTCCTTTTTCTTCACACAAAAGTAAGCCTTTTAAAAGTTAATATGTCAATGCGTATACTTATTTGATTGTTAACTTGTTTAACTCAAGAATTTAAGCTAAAGTTGCTAAATATTTAATTTCATCATATAATTATATATCATTGTATAAACTAGTAAATTACATTCGCAATATTCAGTAATGATTGCTATAATACCATATTTCAAATCTTAAATTTTTTCAATGAACTAAAGGAAGTATTTCTCTTCATTCAAACTATCTTGAAAATCTATTTATTTATTCAGTTTTTCAAGATCTATTTTGGAATTTAAATCATTAATCCATATTTTAATTGCAACTTTACAATTATCATTCTTTAAAGATTTAGCGCATACTATTATCGTAAATTGACCTATTGCAATATCTCTTTCGTAAATATAACCATATTACTTTAAGAAGTCTTTGATTAGTTGCTTTTACTTTATTTTAAGTTAGCTACAGCAATCCAAAAGTTCTTATTTCTTAGCTTAATACATATTTATTTCTACTTCCCTGTAAATTAAATTCAGATATTAATCTATCTAATTTATTTAAATTTCGTGAATAAAATAAGCTATTCAAACAAAATATTTGTTCTTTAATAAAAAATTAATATTATTAAATCTTATTAGAACTATTCACTACAAACATCTCATTCAATTTTATTTTAAAAATTTTAGAGTGCTTATATTTAATAAAAACGTATTTAAATATACTTATGAAATATTTTAAATTTTTTGATGAGTAAAGTTTTTAGATCTAAAACATATACTTTATATATAAAAAAGTGTTCTTAAAATTATTTTTTCACAATTTATTTATTATCGTATTTATTAAGAAATAACTTAATAGTGAAGAAAAAAAATATTTTTATTAATTATAATTTTAAACTTTTTTAAAATAATATTTAAAAAATTTAACATTAAAAAATAACTAAATTAGATTTGCATCATATAAATAACATATTTAACAAACTAATGGTATTTGAACTTTGAAAAATAAATATTAAATTACAAATATAAAATACAAATAAATTTCAATAACTACATTAAAATTGCTTCAAACCTAAACAATTTTACTTTATTTCTTATAAAATATTTTATTTATCTTCTAAACTTATTTAGTTACCCCTATTTAATTTAAATTAAAATAAGAAAGATCATTTTATGAACCAATATTTATATTTACTCACAATATAGTTGCAAAGATATTAAGTTTTTACACTTTATTATGTAACTTTAAAGCATTACTAGTGCATTCCTATTCAAACTATTATGACTATTTTCATTAAAAATAAGTACATAAATGTAGAAATCAATGAAATTTCTTTATAAATCAAAGCCAACTGATTTAAAGTTAAGTATCTAAACTCATTTTTTATATTCTAATTCATATGAATGAAATATTTATTTGCTTGAAATATATTACCTTAAATTCAAAGTCAATTATTTAATATTTGAATGATCTTAAATAATTATGCATATACTACTTACAGCTTCATTAGTTAAATTATTATTACTAATTATTTATTAATTTATAAATTAAATTTATTTTATTTAAAACATATTACAAAAGATTAAGACTAAAACAGTTCATTTTCTTAATTTCTTTTAATGATTAAGCTAAGAATTAAAAAGAACTAACAGATACATCGGAATTGCTTAATTATTTATGATTTAATTAATTTTAATAAATTTTTGCTTTAAATTTTTTATATAAAATAAATCTAAAAAATATAAAACTAAATTATTCATGAATAAATAATGAATATTTATGGTTAAGATTAAATTTAAAAATATGTATTCTAAAAATTAAAAAAAAACCTAAAAGAAAGAGCCAGTGATGTTAAATTTTTGCATTATTACAATGCTAAAGCAATATTCTTTGTTCCTTTAGACCTAATTTTATTTTAACTATAAATAAAATATTATTTATTGAAACAAGAAAAAATGTTATCAATTTTAATTAATTATAAAAGAAAATAATAAAATTACCTAAAATCTAAACTTAATTATGTTAAATCTTATAGTCTCATTAAAGCTTATCCTATGATAGCTGTTTCTTTCATACCAATTGAATTCACTCTTTTTTGATAAAAATATGCTTTTATATTTATTAAAATTAATAAATAATTTAATACGTTAAGTTCATATCTAGTGAATTTAAATTGACGCATTTAGTTAAGCTCATTGCAAAATTATCTAAACTAACTCTTCCTAACTAGCAATAACTTTTTAAAAAATTTTTAACGACTATGAATTAAATCTTAAAACGAAGGTAAATATTTATGATATTTAAATACATCTAGTTGATTTTACCTTAGATCAAGTTTGAGTGTCTTTAAAGTTCTACATTTTTATATGCTTGCTCCAATATTTTCTAAATCTTTACTGCTTATTTAGTAGTATCTTTTCATTTAAATTAATTTTTTTATGAATTTATTTATTTTTAAATAATTTGCTTACTGAACTTTTAAATATAAAGAATTTAATTTTTAGCACAAATTAAAGCAAAAATCAATATCATCATCTTAATATGCGTTGCTAGTTTATTTCCTAATTTTTTAATTTAATTTTGCTTTTAAGATTTTCCTCATTTTAATCAAGATCACAAATTTTTAAAATTTATATTTTACTCCATAATTAAACTTAGATTTGTTAAATTTTTAAATCTATAAAAACATATTTGTTTTTCAAGAGAGCCTTTTGTGAATTAGTTATTTCTAATAAAAATAATAATAATGTTAAAATATTTTTAAACAAATGCTATTATTTACTCTAAATTCAAATGTAAAACACTTAAATCCTTATTTATTTCAAACCTTCTTATTATTTGATTTACTTTTTCTACATTTAATTTGCAAGAGCTTTTTATAAAAATTTATTTCTTTTTTTGTTTGAACACAATTTAAATTATAATTATTTAACAAATTTTATAATTTTTTTACGACAACTGAAGTTTTAATTTAGTTAAACTTTTTTATTTAACAAAATCTGTTCCTTACTGAGTATCTATATAACCATTATTGTTAAAATTCAATTCTAAAATTTTTATTGTTTCCAAAGATTGTATAGTTGTCAATAAATTTTTAATATCCTCATTGCTTAGCGAACAATTACTATTAAAAAATAAAAAAGAGTTAAAAATTATTAATATATTGCTTCGTTTTAAATCAATAATTGAAAAAATGTTTATTACCTGAAACTGAGATTTAAAGCAATTAAATTGTTGCAGATTTATAAATTGGCTGCTAAAAAAATAATTGCTTAGCTAATTTTACTATTACTATATTAATTAAATTATTGATAATTTACCACTCTTTCTAAAATATTATTTAGTATTTACCTTACATCTAAATTTAGAAAATTCAAATTTTTACACTAAGCAAAGCATTAACTTAAATTTTATAAATCCTATGAATTTATACAGCTAGAGCTATTTTTTATAAATTTAGATATTTACAATAAATATTATTAAAAATATTACCTTAAATTCAAATCTATATAAGCAAGGTTAGCTTACTATGATAGCCCTTTAGTAAGATTAGAAACTACTTATTCAGAAATCAAATTATATCGATTTAAATTTTGCAATTTTAAATTTAAGAAAATAAGATTTCTACATTAGCCTAATAATTTACCTAAAGATTTTTCTGCTTCTTTATTGAGGCTAATATAATAAATAGATCAATTTAAATCTCAAATTTTAATTTTATGGCAAATATAATAAAAGATATGACATATAAATTAGGTGTTTCTCATTCAATTAAAAAAGTCATATACCACTTTAATAAAATTATGATAAAAAATTAATTATTTTAATGAAATACTTTAAATTAAGATCTAAAGATTATAAGTTAGCACATTAAGGAATAGACTAGATAAGATTTTCTGACAATTTATCTCTTTTTTAACTAAAAAAAATTTAATTAAATTAATTATATTTTAATAAATAAATTTAAGTATAAATAGAAATATAAAATAAATAGATTCTTACATTAAATCATAGTCAAATTAATATGGTTCGTATAACTAGATACTTAAATACTCTAATTTTTCACATTTTTATAAGAAACTGCCCAAAATAAAAACTTCCTCTTAAGAAGGGAGTTCTTTGCTAACAAAATTAAAAAAGTTATCAATAAAAAATATAAAATAAATTTCAAAATAAAATAAATTCTAAATAATTTCTTTTTTCCTTTAATTTTTATTAAAAAATTACTTAAATATAATATCAATTTTTTCATAGTTTAAATCAGCATTTTGAAAATCTTAGAGGCTAAAAATTTTTAATTCTCTTTGAATATTATTGTAAGGTTTTTCTTCATTAGCCTAATTCACACTTCCTAATAATAGAAAATCTATTTATTGTTGACAAATCTAAATTAAATTTACCTTATTTTAGTTATTTTATGATTGAATTTAAATTATCTTAAACTTCTTAATTTTCCTTCAAAACTTCATTATTTTTTGAAATTCCAGCATTTTATTCAAGTTTCCATTATAATAACTCTATCATTAATTATTCTTATGTTTCATTTTAGATTTAAGAACCTTTTTAGTTAGCATTTTAATTTTATTATTTATTCTATATTTCATTTTCTGATTAATCATCAATATTATATTTATTTTTTAATTTAATTTATAATTTATCTTCTTATTCATTTTCTATTAAAAAACACTTTTTTTAATATAATTATTAATTGTTTTACATTTGATCAATTTCTACAGATTAAGATTATTTTTTAATTGAAAATTCAGATTTTTTTTAAATATTATTTTGAGATTTCTAAAGAGGTTCTATTTGACAATTTATTTGCATATGATTATTGCTTTTTGTGTTTTTCTTTTAATTTAGAATTTCGCTAAATTCTATTTTTATTTATTCTTAGTCCATTTAATTATCAACAGTATTTTGATCCTAACTAATTTAAACATATCCAAAATTTTAACTTTCATTAAAATTCATATTAATTTATTGCAATTATTATTTTTCACTTTACATATTTTAAAAAATGTTTTCCTAATTAAATTAGATGACATTATCAAGCTAAATACCTTTACTCACTGAATCTTACTCTATTTTGATAAGTTTGAGTTTTTTTTAATCTACTTTGAATTTATTTAGAAGCTATAATAGATTAAGAGGTTAACCTCTTTTGCAATAGTCTGGTTCTACCATTTTGCTTAGAATTTTAGTTATAAATTCAATATTTTAATGATTTGAAAGATCGGGAAAAACACTTATTAAATCTTCACTTTTTAGCTTTAAATACTCCATGTTTTTTAGTTTTCTTTAAAGCAAAGCTTCAGTAAGTATCACGCCTATAGAAAAAACATCTGCCTAAAAATATAAGATAAAATTTATAATAAAATTATTTATTTATTTTTTTACAGTAATTGTGTATGGTTTTTTCTTATCAATAACTTCAGGGGATTAGTAATTCAAATTTCCTTTTTATTACTTTATTTATATTAAAATCAATAAAGCTAGTTAGAAAATACTTCATCATTTTCAGGATCAATTAATCTAGAAAAGCTTACATAAGCTAATTTAATAAAAAAATAGTTGTTTATATTTTCAACTAATTCATTCACTTTTACTTAATAAAAACTAGTTTTTAGATACGCTATAAAGTATTTTTTCTGGTTCGATATATCTCAAAACTTTTTTCTTTTCTTACAACAAAAGTAAACCTTTTAAAAGTTGGTATGCCAAAGCATAAACTTACTCGATGCTTAGTTTGTTTATCTTTAAAATTTTGGCTAAATTTGCTGCAATATTTATAAAACATATTTATTAATTCATAGTTATAATTAAAAAAATACAATCGCAGTATTCTGTAACTATTGCTGTTATCTGATAATCTAAATCTTGAATTTTTTCAATCTAATGAAGAATATATTTCTCTTCTTTTAGTTTCTTTAAAAATTCTACTTATTTATTCAGCTTTTCAAAATCAATTTTGGAATTTAATTCATAATTTAATATTTTAATTGCTACTTTGCTATCATGATTTTAAATAGATTTAGCTTAAACTATTAAGGAAATAGGACCTTTTGAAATATCTTTTTAGTTTACGTATCCATATTTTCTTAAAAAGTCTTAGATTAAATGTTTGTTTATCATTTCAAATTATTGTTTACAGCTCAACAACTCTTATCTTTTTGCTAAATACATATTTATTTATTTCTACTTACACTCTAATAAAAAATTATCTAATATATTTAATACTAATAATCTAAACAAATGATTCCAACAAATAATGTTAATAAAATTAAAATTTACAAAAATCTCATTTTTTAAAAGACAAAAATGGTTTAATAAATTATTTTACCAAATCTAAAGAGTGCAAATATCACAAACCTACTAACAAAATGAAGAGTAAAAATATTCTAAAAAATTATGAATAATATATAAATTATTTTATATTTATTACTAATTATTAATTATTTATTTAGTAAATTAATACAGAAGAAATAAACAATAAAATAAAATATTTTAATTTTTATAAATTAAATATACTTCATAAAATCAGTAAAAGTTATTTTTATTTTTAGTTTTTTTTATTTACAAAAAATTGTAGTTTAAATAATTTAACATATTTTGTACATTTTTTATAAATATTTTTTCTATGAAGTTATGGGATATAATTTACTATTTTTTAAAGTGCTTTTATTATTATAACATTATATAATTAAAGACAAATATATAAATATTTATTTTTTAAAAACATAAAATAAATATAAAAAAAAATAATAATAAAATTGAAAATAATTTATTGAGTAAAATAATTTTTTAAAAATAAATACAAAATCAAAACTATTAATTAAATCATAGTATTTTCAAAAATCAAATTATAATTCTCTTAAGCTTAAGATTTTTTATTTTAATTCCTATTCAAAATTCTATTTATCAATTAAACTAATTGGATTTTGCCTAGTTAAATTATAAAAAATGTAAATAAATAGTTAACTAAATTATAATGTTAATCATTACTGGAAACTAAATTACAATGATAATAATTATTAGCACTTAATAATTTCGTTTTAAATACTTATTAATCCTATCCTATCAATATTATTACTACTATTATTAATAATAATAAAAATAATAATAATGATTGTTAATTAAATATAATAAATAATCATTTAAAATCATTAATTTTTATAAAGTTAAAATGGATTTTAATAAAGAAGTTTAAATATTTTTTAATTCAAATAAAGCATCATTTATTTAACTTAAATTACCTTAAATTTAAGTTTAATTATTTAATATTTTAATGATCTTTAATAATCATAGAGATACTATTTGCAACTTAACTTGTTAGCTTATTATTACTAATATATACTTTATAAGATTGATTAAATAAGATAATAACAATTACGATAGATCTAGATTTAAAAAAATTGATTTGTTAATTTTCTTTTAAGTAATTTCCTAAAGATTAAATAGCTTTAACAGATACCATTGTAGAACTTTTTTGTTTATATAAAAGAATTAAAAATGTTTAATTTATTATAAAAACTTTTAATTATTTATCATAACAAAATTATTAATAAACCTTAAGTAAAGTGAGAGTGAAGTTAGTTTCTAGCACCATTTTAATCCTTAAGCAATAACAGTTGTTCCTTTTGATCTAATTTAATTATATCTATAAAATAATATTATAATTAGTGATATTGATAAAGCATCTATAAATATATTTAACATATTTAATGGAAAGAAAACTAATAATATTACCTAAGATTTAAGCTTAATTAAGTTAGATTTTAAAGCTTGGCCAAAGTTTATCCAATTACATTCGCTTCTTTCATACCAATTTAATTAGTGCTTTATTTTTAAAAAAGCACATTTATGTTTAATTTAAATAAAATTATCTATAACCTTAAATTCATATCTAGTGAATGAATCTGTACACATTAAGATAGTTGCATTCCAAAATTTGATAAATTAATTTAGCCTAATGAACATCCTCTTCAAAGCAAAGTAAAATAAGTTAAAATTAATTTACTTAATTTAAAAATATCTATTTTACCTTAAATTAAGCTTAAGAGTAGTTAATTATTTGCATTTTGAAATGGATAATCCAAATGATTCCAAATCTATAACGTTTATGTTATCATAACTTAAATTTTAAAATTATTTGAGATTGAGTGTTAAGATATTAAAAAACAAATTACCTAATGCTTAAATTTAAAAAATTTAATTTTTCGCATTTATAAAAGCTCCAATTAATTTTATCATCTTCAATTGAAATGTATTTCCTAATTTAAAAAGTAAATATATTTTCTTATACAAATTTTCTATATGCTTATCAAAGTTCATTACGTTAAATTTAAGCTTAGATTGGTTAAATTTTTAAATTTATAAAAGCATATTTCTAGCTCATCATTTTTAGGTTAATTAAATTAGTCTGTGCTAATTAAGATTTTTTTATGTTTTTTTATAAAATATTAATATTTTTACTTACTATAATTATAAATGCAAGCAACTCAAGCTTTCATTATTTTCTAAACTTCTTAATAAATCATTCACCTTTTAAGTATTTATTGAGCAGTTACTATTAAAGTTATTAATTTTTTTGTTTGTTAAGTATTTATCAGAAAATAAATACTATAAAAGAATTAATGAAATTATATTACGTCACATCTAGCATAAAATTAGTTAAGCTTTTGTATTTAAAAAACTCTATCGTTTAGTTAAGAGATATAGTTTCCAAAGAACTTGAACTTAATAATAATAAATATAAATTACATTTTTTTTAAAGATTTAAAATATTTTACATAAAACGTAATTCCAATGTCTTTAATTTTTCCAAACTTTATAAACTTTTTAGAATAAGATTAATTTATAGATAGCTTTTACCATTATCACTTATTTAATAAATAAAGTATTTAATTTAAAATTATTTTTAAAAAATCATTTTATTATTCATGAGAACAAAATATTTACCGTAAACTGAGATTTAAAGTTATTAATTTTTTACACTTTTGTAAGTTTTAAACAAACAAATAAAATAATTCAGGAGATTAGCTATTTATTTAATAAATTAACTTTACTCAGTTAAATAGTAAATGTAATATTTACGTTGCATTAAAACTTAAAAAACTTAAATTTGCACAATTGGCGATGATTAAATTAAAATTATTAAAGTCTTATTCACTAATCTAACTATAGCTTATTAAAAATAAGTTTATGTTATTTAGCTAAACTAATTTAAAAAATAATACTTTAAATTGAAATCTAAGTGAACTAGATTTACACACTAAGATATCCCTGAAATAATATTAGATATTTTATATTCTCCATTGGATTAGTATGGAAGTTATAAGTTTAGATTTAGGAAAAAAAGATTTCTGCATTTACCAACCCATTTCGCTAATAATTATTATCCTTCATTATCTAATCTAATAGAATACAACAGAAAAATGAGTGTCTTCAAAATTTTATTTAAATTCTAAATGAAATCATTTATTTAATCCTAAAATGGCTTTTGATGTTACATTATTCAACTATAAAAATGATAAAATCTACAAAAATCATATTTAAAGCATTGTCATTTATAGAATTTACTTTAAATTAAGGCTTAGAGATGATAAATTAATACATGAATCAAGAAATTTAAGGAACTAGAATGCACATTTCTCGTTAGTATTCCTAATAATTTTGTAAATAAGCAAAAATTTATTTAAATAAAAAGAAAATTTAATTAGTAAATATAACTTATGTTACCTAAAACTATAAACGTAAGTACAATTTTTAACAGTTAAACTTAAATATTCTAAAAATATTTATTTTCGTAAAACATTTCCAATTTTTGATACTTCCTCTTATGAAGGCAGTTTATTTCTAAAGAATATTTTATTTATATACAAATTTATTATGTTTGCTTCTGATTTGCAAATAATTTACTCGTATTCAATTTCAATTACTTCAAAGTCTTCCTTATCATCAGGAATATCTGTAATATCAACGATTTTTAGCACTCTGCTATTACTTTCTCTATAATTTTTTTCATCGTATGAATATAATTTTAACTACGTAATAAGTAAATTCAAATTATTTTGAAGTTCCTGATTATCAAAAAAAAATTCATAATTTTTTTAAATTTGATCGTTTTATCCCATCACCCACTTTATTATTTCATCCATAATTTTATTTTCTTAGATTTCATTCTAAATTTAATCTTTTTTTAATTTTTGATTAGGACAATTTAATTACTTATTTACTATTTCAATTTATTATTCTTTATAAAGAATACTTTAATCTTCTATATTAATATCTTTTTCTTTTTCATTTTCGATTTCCATTAACGAATCCTTATGTTAGTCTAATTAGAATTTATCTATTTAGATTTAAGGAGGCTGAATAATATCAGCTAACACTATTTACTTTTGTTTTTGATCTCCTAAATTTGATGTTTTTTCTTTTAAAATTTAAATTTCTCCAAATTTTATTTCAAAACTTTCCTAAACATTTAAATTTTTATTTGGGCTTTCATCTTCTCCTATTTAAAAGTATTATATGTTTTCTATTTATTTTTTATTCTACTATATTTGTTTATTCTTATTTGTTATATTTTAAGTATTTATTTCTTTAAAATTACATCTTAATAAACATTCTTTTTCACTAATATTGTGAGAATTCTAACCAGTTTCTTAAACAGTTTCTATTTGTTGATTCTTACAATTTTTCAATTACATTTTCTAATTTTAACTTTCATCAAATTCTATATTATTTTTTTATTCCATAACATTTTCAATACATTTTTTTTCTTTTTCTATATCAGTTTTCATTATTTTTTCTTTTTGAATAGATTCTATTTCAATCTAATCTATTTATATTTCTTAACAAGATACACTTTAAGCCATTTTCTCTTAAACAAAATAGTTAGCATGCTCAAGCTAAATATCTTTTTATTCATTATTTTTCTCTAACTTAATAAGCTTGAGTAATTTTTAATCAACCTTCAATTTATTTAGAAGCTGTAATAGAATAATTGGCTGACTTCTTTTACTATTATCTGGATCTATCATTTTACTTAAAATTTTAGTAATAAATTCATGATTGTATTAATTTAAAATATCAGGCAAAACAGTCATTAAACTTTCACTTTTTAGCTTTAAATACTCAGTGCCTTTGAGCTTTCTTTAAATTAAAGCTTCAAGAAGGATAATGCCTATTGAAAAAATATCAGCCTAAATAGAAAAATGTTAGTATATTCTTATAAAAAAAGATATTACAGTAATTGTATAAGGTTTTTTCTTATTGATAACTTCAGGTGACTAATAGTTCTAATTTCCTTACTATTGTTTTAATTAAATTAAAATCAATTATTTTTTGTTTATTTCAAATTTTTACTTCATCATTATAAGAGGGAATTAGCTTTGAAAAACTCAAGTAAGCTGGTTTTATCAAAAAATTGTAATTTATTTTCTAAGCATATTGATTAATATAAAAAATTTTACTTAATAAAAATTAGTTATTAGATACACTGTAAAGTATTTTTTCAGGCTCAATATAACTCAGTATTTTCCCTTTTTCTTGCAGCAAGAGTATGCCTTTTAAAAGCTAATAAGCCAAAGCATGAACCTACTCTATTGTTAATTTGTTTAGCTCTAGAATTTATGCTAAATTTACTGAATTTTTGGAAATTAAATATTAGATCATTTAAATTGAAAGAAATAAATAACTTTCGCAGTATTCTGTGACTATTGCTGTAATTCCATAATTTAAATCTTGAATTTTTTCAACGAGCTAAATAACATATTTCTCCCCTTTTAGACTATCTAAAAAATCTACTTATTTGTTCAGTTTTTCATTATTAATGTTAGAATTGTATTCATAATTTAGTATTTTAATTGCTACTTTGCGATTATCATTTAAAGTAGATTTGGCTTAAAATATAAAAGAAAATTGACTTTTTGAAATATCTTTTTCATATTAATAGCCAAATTTCTTTAAAAAATCATAAATGGCTTTTTAGTAAGCTATTTAAAATTATTGCTTACAGTTTAAAAACTCTTATCTCTTAGCTTAATACATTTTTCTATTGCTTTTCTTTTAATTTGCAATATTAATTTTTGTATTTAATTATTCAAAGATAAATAGCTATTACTTATAAAAATACTTCCCAATTCAATAAATAAATACTAATCAATTTTCTGCCAAATTATTTTCATCTTAAAAAAGTAAAAATTTAATTTAAATATCTAAAAGATAATTTAATTTTTTATTTATGAATTGGATTTTACTTTTTATATATTCATTTTAAAATAAGTAATAATATTAATCTAGTTTTAAATAAACGATATATTTAACTTCTTTCCAAAAATAAATTGATTTCAGCCTAAGAAAAATTAATTTAAATTACAGACTAGTTTAATTTTAGAGAATAGTATAATAAATAGAGTGATTGAATCTAAAAATAATGTGTTTTTTTCATTTCTATTTAAGTAAAGATATACATTTTTTATTTATCTTAAATATAAAATAATTTTAAGAGGGGGAGGGTGAGATAAATTATCAATAAAATCAAAATATAGTTATTACTATTTCTTTTTTAATTTTGAAAAGTAATTAAAATTTATTTACAAATATTTTATTGAAAATAATAATTTAACATATTTAAAAATATGCATAAAAAAATATTAATATTTAACATAATTAAATTTTTATAATCTGTTATATGAAACAGCAACAATCATAAAAAAATTAAATGCAATAATCAAACAATAATTAATTCATTTAATTTTAAACAGGTTTTTAATAATGTTTCTTCTAAATTTTATTTGTCTATTTAGCTAATTTGATTGTCTACTGATAATTTATTAAGCTTTAAAGAGTTGGTTTGTGAAGTTTGATAACTTTTTTAAATAAATCAATTAATAATTTTATTCTCTAATTTTTTTAAAGTTACTTGAGGCTTAAATTAAGATAGGTAAGAGATTAGCAATCCTAAAAGTAAGCTGAAATATCGTTAATTCCTTAATTATCAAAACTATTTCCTCTATAAAAATTGATAATATTAAATTACTTTATTTTTAAATTTATTAATATCAAAAATGATTTCATTTACAAAAATTTTAATTATTTATTTAATTTTCAAATAAAATTTTATAGAAAAATTTTACTCTAAATGTAAACATGCTTTTTTTAATTTCAAACATTATGAAAATAAAACTCCAATACTTTTTGCTGTCTGATTCGAAAGCTTATTCCTACTATATTATTTTTATGATTGATTGAGAAGGTGAATAGTATTCCAAAATATTTACCTCAAATTTAGGCTTAGATCATAAATTTTAGTACATTGTTTTAAACACATTGCTAAAACATGTACTGAACTCACTTTCATGTTAACTTTGCTATAATTAATATAAAATTATTTAATTTATTTTTATGGATGAATGAAAACTTTGATTTAATATTTTTAATAAAGTCTAAAAAAGAAAATGCTTTGTGTGTGTAGTAAAGGGTAATTAATTAAAATTATTTTCGATTTAAATATTTATTTAATTTGAAATTAGTATAATAATGACCTTAGATTAAGTGATAATTAGGTTATATTTATGCAACATTCTAATCCCTGTGCAATACTTAAAATGCCCTCTTATCCAAGTTTATTTGATCTGTTGAAAAAATAAATTAGATTTTAATTGAAATAAATCCAAGAAATTTACTCAAGATTTAAATTAAAGTGTTTGATTTTTATCAATTTTGAGATACTTTGCCCTAATAACTCTGACTCTTTTGTTCCTATATTGCTTTAGCTATTAATACATTTATCATAGTATTCTTTTATTTAAAACTATTTTACCTTAAATTAATATTGAGAGATTCATAATTAACACACTTAGATAAACTGTTTGTGAAATCACTAAAACCTTGTTGTCCCAAATTATTCTTTCTTTTTTTGACATAAAATATTTAATTTTTTTATTTAAACATCTAATTTAATCATAAAAAAGTGCTTATTTAGTGAATAAATTTTAGATTTTTAGAGTTTAATATTTTAAACAACCATTAAATTTAAAAAAAAAATGTTAATCTTATTTCTTTTAATACATTTTATTAAAGGATTTACTTTAATTTTAATTAAAAAATGCTAAAGGATACAAAATTAAAAGTAAAAACTAGAATATAGGAATTAATAGATAAATTTAATTTACTATAGATTAAGTTCTAAACTCTTGATATTCTTTGATTTTTCTAAACTGCTACCTATATACTTTAAGCCTTCAACGTCAACCCAGTTTTCTCTTATTTAAGATTAAAAATAAATTAAAAAAATAGAATACAATTATTTTTTAGTACTTCAGTTAAAGATTTAATGATGTTATATTATCGCACTTATTTATAAAATCTGCAATTAATTTGATCTAGTCTAATGACATAGTGTTACAACTATTTATTTTAAATGATAATAATTAAATATTTATAAAGAGAATAAAAAATTTTATCTCTGCTGAATATAAAAGGATTTAAAAATTAAGTAGTAAAATTACAACTAATAAAAATTCATTCCTGCCAATATAAATTTTTTTTCATAGAATATTATATCTAAATTGGCAAGAGCTTAATAAATTTTTGGTAAATAAACAATTTAGAGAGAATAAATAAGATTATTAGTTTTATTGTGAAACAATTATTGAAGTATTTATTTATTGCTAATTACCTTAGATCAAGTAATAAAGAAGATATAGAAATAGCTTTTAGTAATCCAGCGCATAAAATTTAAATAAATTCTGTGGCAAATTTTTAGAACTCAGAGAGCAATTGTTAACCTTAATAAATTTATCTTTAAGAAAATAAAAATTAGTAAATGAAAAAAATTAAATTTATTTTATATTTAAATTACTATAGAAACAAAGATAAAGAAACTAAATTGCCACAGTTTTTAACTCCATCCAAAAATCTTTAGATCTCTACTCTTGGAACAATAGTTTAGCTTTAATTGTTTATTTTTACCCATTAAAATCAATATAAAACTCGTTTAATTTTACTCTAAATTAATGCTTAAAGTAGCCAAATTTTTGCACTCTTGTAAATTTATCCCCAACTTATCAAGAACTATTTTTTCTGTTGGAAAATTTTAACTTAAAAATTTATTTTGTAATTTTTTATTTTTAACATAAAATATTTACCTAATATTTAAATCCAAAAAATTTAAATTTTCTAGTTTTCCAATACTTTAAGCTATAATATCAATATCTCCTTATTTAATTTTAGTATTTCTATTTTTAAATATTTACTTAATTCAAAAATTTATTATAAAATTCTACCTTAAATTGAGATTTAAAGAAATTAAATTTTGGCTTTTGATTAACTGCTAGGTTAGATAAGAGGCAGCATCACTTAAATAATTATAGCTTGTAAAAAAAATTATTTAAGTTTTAATTGATAAATTAAGGATTTGGTATTTAAAAAAATATAATTTACCTTAAGTTAAGACTCAAAAATGTGATATTTTCAGATTATCTTAAATAATTACCAATAGCCTATGCACCCTAAGAGCCAATATTATTATTACTGATTCATAAATAAATTTATATTAAGAATAGAATATATTTAATTATTTAAAAAATGTGCCCTTAAATAAAAAATATACGATAAGTTAATGTTCAAAGATGTCAGATTAGAGCATTTTTTTAAAGCTTAAGTGATATGCATAATATCTTCATCATTAATTTTATTTATTTGATTTATGCTTTTTAAAAATAATTATGTTAATAAAACATGCAATTTATTTTAAAATAATTACTCTTAAAAAAAGTAATACTATTGATCTACCTTTAAGTTATAAGATCCACTTTAAATATTTTTTGATTAATTAAAATTTTAACCAATAAAATTAATGAGAATTATTTTATTTTATTTACTCAAAATTTAGATTTAAATAAGTCATTTTTTAGCATTTTTATAAAGCAAATCCTAAGAATTAAGCCCCCTGCTAATAGATCCTATCATATCTAATTCATTTTAATATTTTAAATTTATAAATTAGATAAAAAAATAATATTAAATTTAAAACACAGAGACTTTCATTTACTGAAAGCTTCAAATGTTCGTTGAAAACATAAATTCCAAATGTTAGTGTATCAAATCGAGTAGAGTATACAAATTTATATCCAGATTAAAAATGATATTAAGAAAAAATAAATTAATTTTAAAAGAAGCCATTTAATCAAATTTTTATGTTGATTTATAATTTTTCATATTTAAAATCCTATTTTGTACAAATGAATTAAATTTTTATAATTCTTTCATATTAAATTAGTTGTTAGAATTTATAAATCAAAAAAATTTGTAAATTTCAAATTAATTTTATCGTTTAAGCAAGTGATATAAATTTATAAAATTGTATGGACTATTGAATATGGATAAATAAACTTTTAAAATTAAAGCCGTAGAGTGTAATGAAGGCTAGGGTTACTCTGCTCAAATTAAAAAGTGGCTAAAAGACAAAATTATTTTACCTGAAATCAAAGTTAACTATTTCGTATTTTTCGGCTTTGTTAATATCTTTGATATTATTAATTTTTATTTCTCTCTCATTTTTTTCAATTTCTATTTCATTTTCAATAGTAGAAGGCTCCATAGACTATTCAGAGTCTTTTTCAATCTTTTCTTAACAAATTGAATTATGCTTATAATCATCTTTATCAATTTGAGAGGATTTATTTAGTTTTAGTGTATTTGATTTTGAACTTTTATTTTCAACCAAATTTTGCTTTTCTAGCTATGGTGTTAATTTTTCATCTTAATTATTTATTTAGTTTGCTTATTTATAAGATTTTACTAGTAAGGATTATGTTTGTAATTAATTACATTCATACTTTTTTACTTAGCCTATCAGCTAAGAATTTTCCTCAATTTTTATTTATGGTTCTGCTTCAAATAAATTATCTGTTTCTTCTATTTACTAGTATTCTTCTTTGATTTCTTATTTACATTAAATAGCAATATCTACATTTAAGAGTTTGAGTTACTCTTCATCTACTTTTAATTTATTTAATTATTGTAATAAAACCAATGGCTGGCATCTATTATTTCTATCTGGATCTAGCATTCTACTTAAAACTTAGTTAATAAACTTTTAATCTTTTAAATTTAAAAGATCAGGAATAACTTAAAACAAAGGTTAACTTTTCAGCTTTATAAACTCCATGCCTTTAATTTTTCTTTAAATTAAAGCTTCAAGGATAACTACTCCTACAGAATAGATATCATCCTTAATAATAAATACATAAATAATTATAATTTAAAATAATTATTTACTTAAGTAGTGTATGGTTTGATCTTATCAAGAACTTAAGGTGATAAGTAATTCAAATTTCTTTTTTAACACTAAAATAAATTTACTAAATTTACATTTCTTGAATTTTTATTACTTCTTTTTTAGAGCTTTCTATAAATTTAGAAAATCTATGATAGGCTTATTTGTTAAACAACAACAATATTATTATTTATCTTTGTTATCAATACTTACTTAACAAAAACTAGTTTTTAGAACAACTGTAGAGAATATTTTATGGCTAAATATCTTTAATTACTATTCCTTTTTCTTACAGCAATAGGACCCCTTTTAATAGTTAATATGTTAGAGCATGTATCTGTTCCATAGAAAACTTGTTGTTCTCTAGAATAAATGCTAAATTCGCTAAATATTATTTTTAAAAATTAGATTATTTTAAAAATAATTCAAATTATTACTTTCATACTTTTATGTCACAATAGCTAAGTTACCATACTCTAAATCTTCAATCGTTTAAATAAAATTAACAAAATACTTCTCATCTACAAAATTTTCTTAAATTTATTTGCATTTTTCAAGCTTTCTGTGATTTATTTTTTTTAGATATTCATAATTTAGTATTTCAATTGATACTATATTCTGATCAATTTTTGATTTGGCTTGGACAACTAAAGAAAAACCATAACTTAAAACGTCTTTTACATAAACATACTTATTGTATTCTAAGAATTCATGGATTGTTTGCTTATGAAATTATTTTATTTTATTGTAGCAGTTTTGCAACTCTTCAGCTTTTATCTGATACATTATTCTACCTCTTATGTTTTAATTATTCAATATTAATTTTTAAATAAAAAGAATCTATAAAAAATAATATTTTGTTAAATATCAAAATAAAATCTTCTTATATATATTAGTTTTTAATTATAATTATATGACTTTTTGATGTACTCAAATTTGCTAATAACTGAGTTTTTTTATTTATAAATATCTATCATAAAATATTTAAAATCTTAATTAATAGTAAAAAAATAAAAATGTTTATTTAACTGGTAAAATAATAAAAGTCGTCCATAAAAACATGTAATTTCAATACAAAAAACATTTTATTAAATTGAGCAAATATTTATTATTTTTCAAATAATAAATTAAAATCTCTTTAAGCTTAAACAATTTTATTTAACTTCTTGCTAAAAAATTTCCTTATCTGCATGGCTAATTAAATTTTCTCTATTTAATTTAAGTTAAATTGAGATATAATTTTATTCTAAAATATTTTTAATTACTTGCAAGCTATTTTCAAAGATAACAAATTATAGCACTTTTGCAAATGGCTTAAAATTGAATTAAATGACATCCTATCAAAATTATTTTAGCTATTAATAATATATAAAGAAATTTATTTTTATTAAAAATATAATTCAGAAATAAAATCTTTTAAATTTCATATTTAAAATGTAATTAATTTTATGTTATATTTTATTATTTCTTCTGATTTCTAATAAAGAGATAAATATTTTTAAGGATTACCTTAAGCTTAAGGATAAATTTTTAATGCCTAAATGATCGTTAATAATTGTAGTTATACTACTTACAGCTTCACCTAATAGTTTATTACGACTAATTTATTATTTATAAAAACAGTCATACTAAATAATAAATGTAGTTGATTAAAAACTTTTACTCTATTTCTAGGCTAAAAGAAATTATTTTTTTATTTTATTTTAAGCTTTTTGCTAACTAATTAAGAGCATTCACCGAAATCATTGAATTACTTTTTGTTAAAATAATTAATAAACTTTTTATCAAGTTTTATGAAAAAATAAATAATTTTTGAAAATTGTTAATATCACCCTTATAAATTTAAATTTAAAATTCTTGATAATATTTTAAAAATATTTTATTAAGGGGAGTGTGATCTAAGAAAAAAAAATTTAAATTTATTTAATAACAAATTTGAATAAAAAATAATTATATTGATGTTTTTTGTTTGTTATTTTTAAAAATAATTAAATTAAAATTTATTAATCTTCTTAATTTCAATTAATTTCAAGAAGTTGAGGAAAATTTTTAAGCATCTAACAAAAAACCTTAATTTAAGAGATAATGAGCATAAATGTTTGCAGCTTTCTAAACCTTGAGAAATAAAGTTGGTTCCTTTTTACCTGATTTAGCTATCACTTAATTTTATTTGATTATTAAATATAAAAAACAATTAATTTTATTAATAAAATTATATTTATTAATATTAATTTAAACATTTCAGCTTAAAATCTTGAATTTGGTTGAAAAGTTACTTGATATTTACTATTAATAGATAAAAGAAATAAAATACCTCAGGTTTAGTTTTAAATTTGTTAGATCTTAAAGGTTCGCTATCATTTTTCCTATAGCTTATGCATGTGTTTATACAATTTTATTTCCCCTTTTTAAAAATGAGTATAAGGGTTAAGGCTTAATTAATGATAAATTATCAAATAAATTTTAACTTAAAATTAATATTTAGAGATTATAATTTGACACATTGTGATAGACTTGTCCCAAAGTTATCTAAACTAGCTTTTTCTAATTAACATTTGCTATTTAAATAATAAAAGTGTTTTTAAAGTCGATTATCTATATTTAAACTAAAAGCATAATTTTATTATTATATGGCTTTTTTTATAATTTTTAAATGATTAGAAATTACGTTAAATGAAATTTAAGATGCTTTAAATTTTGACATTTTGATAAGTTTTATCCAATGTAATCCAAATCTTCATTACTTATCGTTTAAAAACTTTAAATTTAAAACTAATATCAAAATCAAATCAATATATTTAATATTTTTTGCATACTAAAGTTTTAGATTTAAACTAATCAACTTCTTGCATCTGTGAAAACTCATGTCAATATTATCATTATCACCCAAAAAATTATAAAACGTTTTACTTATTTTATACCAATTTTTAATCAATATATTACATATTATTTGATAAAAATTTATTTACGATGAAAATAAAGTTAAATGAGTTAAACTTTTTAATTGTTCAAATCTTATATCTTCAGCTTATTCTCCTCTTTTAAAATTATTCCCACTAATAAAATAAAACTTTAAAGTTATTTTTTATCAAAACATTTATTTACCTTAAATTCAAATTTAAAGAATTCAAATTTTCACTTGATTTAAAGCTTCTTAATATCTAATTTATTTAACGTTATTCACAATAACTGCTATTTAGTACATAAATTAATTAGTTTGAGTCTTATCCAAAAATTCAAAAGCTTTTTACCATAAATTTAAATTCAAATCAGTTAAACTTTTGTATTTTATGTTTTCTAATATATCTTCATCCATATCCATGCTATAATTATCATTTTACCTAAATAATTTTATTTTATTTTTTAATTTTTTGTTGCTATTAAATATTAAAAAATATTACTATAATTATAATTTTAAGAATTTCATGTGTTCTAAAGACTATAAGCTTTATAATATGTTCTATAAATCTTGGTAATTTATATTAGTTTAACTATTATAAAAAATAATTTTTTTATTTAATTTTACTGATAATAAATTATTTAAAAGCAATTTTACTAAAAATTTAATTCTAAAGTAATTATATTTGACCACTGTGTTAAGAAATTTGAAAATTTAAGACAACTCAAGTTCATTTAGATATTACTATGTTAATGGATATAATAAATATATATATATATTTTTTTTTCTTATGTAAAATAAAATTCAATATAAGCTACCATAAATCAAAATTCAAGAAATTTAAATTTTTAATCTTAGTAATGCTCTCACCAATATCAAGCACATCTTATTTAGTAATTTACCTAGTATTCATTTTAAAAATAATTAAAATAAAATTAAATTTGCAAAATTTACCTCAAACACAAATTAATACTTACTAAATTTTAGCATTAAGATAACCCTTTAGAGATAGAAGGAGCTTTTTAATCAACGTCAAAACAGAAATCACCAAAATTATTTCTGATATCTAATTTTAGATTTAAAAAACTAAGATTTTTGCACTACCCTATAAAGTAACCAATAGATTTTTCTCCTTCTTTATGAACTCTAATATATTAATAATTTTTAAATATAAAACAGTAATAAAAAAATATTTTTTAAATTTAAAAAAAGGCATTTTTTGTTAGGAATTTAGACTCAATATGTATAGCATCTTTTATTTTAAGTAAAAGTAATGGTGTTATATTTTTTTTAGAGATTTATTAGATTAATTAGTTTTTAAACTTTTATATGAGTGTTTTGAATCAAATAATGCATTAAAAAAAAAAGTAAATAGATATACTCAATATCTAGGTTTAGTGACACTAAATTTATGCATTAATCTAGTTATTAAGCAACCAAGTCATGTTTTTATTCAAACAAATTAACAACAAAGGTTAAAAATCTCATCTTTTAACATTTTTTTAAGAATTCGCCTAAACCCAAAATTTATTCTTCATTGCCAAATACACTTCTAATAAAAAAATAATTTAAATTATTTTAAATTGAAATAATGGTTATTAATTTATTTATTTTTCTTTCATGAAATATTTTATAAAACTGTTGCCAATTTTAAATAAATAATTTTGGTTAAGAATATACCTTAATTCAATCTCAACTACTCCATAATTTCCTTCTTTAGGAATATCTCCATAATTAACTATTTTTATTTCCTTCCAATAATCATCGTCATAATTTTCATAAAAAGGCTAATAGTCTTCAATATTAAAATTTTCTAACTACATTTTTGAGATATCCTACTTCTTTTATTTTAATTGCTCTATGATTAAATTCAAATCAGTTCTAATTTATTCATTTTTTGCTAAAATTTCTTTATATTTTTCGTTTTAAATATTATTTTATGTAAGCTACCAATTTAAAATTAAATTTAAAAATAGTTATTTTATGTCAGCTTAAATCATAAAATTTTATGATTCATAATCAATATCTTACTCTATATATTTTTTACTATCCTTTTTATTTTTCTTCTTCTTATTACCTGAATTATTTTTAGGTTTTTCTAATTCAATCTCCTCCTCAAAATCATTTTTCTGTTCTTTGATTTTAGAAAGTTCAACTGCTTAACCTTATTTAAGCTATTATTTATATTTAATATCTAATTAGATTTAAGTTTATTCTACCCCTTAATTATTATCAGAAATCTACGATGTATCTAAACCTTATTTATTTTACTTTTGATACAAAATTTTTTTACTTTTTTTCATTTTAAGTTAAACAAACTTTACTTTTATATTTTTAAACATATTTTCTTCTTCTTCCTCATTGTTGCTAATTTAATTTTTTTTCTTTTGATAAATTTTTTACTTCTAATTTTCAATTTTACTTGTTAAAATTATAATGCTCAATAGGTTCAATTTCCATATTTTGCTCTATTTTGATAAGCTTTAATTAATTTTCATCTACCAAGAATTCATTTAGATGTTATAATAAATTTAGAGGCTAGCTTCTTTAAGATATTTTTGGTTCAACCATTTTACTTAAGATTTTGTTTACAAATTCATGGTTTTATTCATTTGATAGAAAAGGGAAAACACACTTTAAGCTTTGACTTTTTAACTTCAAATATTCCATCCCTTAGAGTCTTCTTTAAAGTAAAGCTTCAAGAACAATCACGCCAATAGAAAAAACATCAGCCTTTAAATATATATTTAGATAAAGAAATGCTTCAATAGACACTAATAAGAGTAAGATATTTTTACAGTAATTGTATAGGGTTTTTGCTTATCAATAACTTCTGGTGATTAATAATTCAAGTTACCTAATTTTTACTTTAATATAATTAAAATAAATCATACATTTTTGTATTTACATCATAATTCTATTATTCAATTATCTTCGAAAAACTGATTTTAGCTAATTTAATTAAAAATATTATTTATCATAAAGTTAATTAATTAATAGTATTAATAGTATCACTTAACAAAAATTAGTTTTTAGATAAGCTGTAAAATATTTTTTCAGGTTTAATGTATCTCAACAATTTTTCTTTTTCTTCACATAAAAACAACCCTTTTAAAAGCTAATATGTCAATGCTTCTACTTATTTGCTTGTGAACTTATTTAGCTCAAGAATTTAAGCTAAAGTTGCTAAATATTTAATTTCATCATAATAATTAATTATTTATAATGTTATTAACTAGTAAATTACATTCGCAATATTCAGTAACGATAGCTATAATACCATATTTCAAATCTTAAATTTTTTCAATGAACTATAGGATGTATTTCTCTTCATTCAAACTATCTTGAAAATCTATTTATTTATTAAGTTTGTCAACATCTATTTTGGAATTTTAATCATTAATCCATATTTTAATTGCTACTTTAGAATTATTATTTTTTAAAGATTAAGCACATACTATAATCGTAAATCGGCCCTTAGCAATATCTCTTTCATAAATATAGCCATGTTAATTTAAGAAATCTTTGATTAGTTGCTTTTATTTAATTTAAAGTTATCTTTAGCAATCTAAAAGCTCTTATATCTTAGTCTAATACATTTTTATTTCTACTTCTCTGTAAATTAAATTCAGATATCTATCTATCTAATTTATTTAATTTTCATGAAAAAAATAAGTGATTAAAATACAATATTTGTTCTTTAATAAAAATTTAATATTCTAGCTATTCACAACAAATATCTCATTAAATTTTATTTTTTAAATTTTAGAGTGCTTTTTTTAAAATAAACACATAAAATAAGGACTATTAAATAAGTATTCGGGCACCAAAATTTTTTTTATGAGTTAATGTATTTTTCAAAAACAAGTATACCCCTTAAAAGAGGCACTAAAAAATATATATTTTTTAAATATTTCAAAAATTTAATAAATAAAATAATTTCACTTCTTAAAAAAAATGGGATTTGCATCATCATAATAAGATATTTAACAAAATAAATAAAATGAAGTTCTGAATATTTTGAAAATAATTATTAAATTACAAATAAAAAATATAAATAAATTTCAATAACTATATTAAAATTGCTTCAATCCTAAACATTTTTACTATATTTCTTTTAAAATATTGTATTAATCTTCTAAGCTTAATTAGTTATGTCTATTTAATTTAAATTAAAATAAGAAAGTTGACTTTTTGAAGCAATATTTATATTTACTCACATTATAGTTGCAAAGATATTAAGTCTTTACACTTTATTATACAACTTTAAATCATTTTGAATGCATTCAAATTCAAATTATTACGACTATTTTCATTAAAATTAAGTAAATATAAAAAGAAATCTAATAAATTTCTTTATAAATCAAAGCCAACTGATGTAAAATTAAGTATATGAGCTTATTTTTATATGCTAATTCATACGAATGAAATATTTATTTATTTGAAATATATTACCTTAAAATTAAAGCTAATTATTTAATATTTGAATGATCTTAAATAATTGTACAAATACTGCTTGCAGCTTCACTTGTTAATTTATTATTACTAATTATTTATTATATTGTAAATTAAATTTATTTTATTTCATCCAAAACTTATTACTAAAGATTAAGAGAATTAATATTTAAATAAATAAATAATATATGTTATTGCACCTCAATCAAATATATTAAGAAAGTGAACTGGAATTTATAGATAATTTTAAATATTAGTTGGTGACAATTTTTTTGGTTTTTGTTTATAAAAATAATTTAAAAAATATAAAACTAAAATATTCATGAATAAATAATGAATATTTATGGTTAAGATTAAATTTTAAAAAATATATTTTATAAATTAAAAAAAAACCTAAAAGAAAGAGTCAGTGATGTTAAATTTTTGCATTATTATAATCCTAAAGCAATATTCTTTGTTCCTATTGACCTAATTTTATTTTCACTAAAAAAAAATTATAATTTATTGAAACAAGTAAAATTATGTATCAGATAAAATAGTAAAACTAACATTTTAAGTTAATTATTAGAAAGAAAATAATAAAATTACCTAAAGTCTAGACTTAATTATGTTAAATCTTAAAGTCTCATTAAAGCTTATCCTATGATAGCTGTTTCTTTCACACCAATAAAATTATTTCTTTTTTTTATAAAATAAGCTTTAATTTTTAAAATTTATAAGTAATTTAATACGTTAAGTTGATGTCTAGTGAGTTTAAATTAACACATTTAGATAAACTCATACCAAAACTATCTAAACTAACTTTCCCTATCCAGCAATTACTTTTTAAAAATTTTTTAATGGCTATGAATTTAATCTTAAAATAACTTTAATTATTTCTGATATTTAAATACAACTAGTTGAATTTACCTTAGATCAAGCTTGAGTGTCTTTAAAGTTTTACACTTTTATATGCTTACACAAATATTTTCAAAGTCTTTACTGCTTATTTAGAAGTAACTTTTAATTTAAATTATTTTTAATTGAATTTATTTATTTCTAAATAACTTTCTTACTCAAATTTTAAATATAGAGATTTTAATTTTTAGCACAAATCAAAGCAAAAATCAATATCATCGTCTTAATAATATGTATTTTCAAAATATTTCCTAATTTTTTAATTTAATTTTGTTTTTAAGATTTTCCTTATTTGGATCAGCATCTACAAAATTGTAAAATTAATAATTTACTTAAAAATTAAACTTAGATTAGTTAAATTATTTAATCTATAAAAGCATATTTGTTTTTCAAGAGAATCTATAGTGAATGAGATATTTCTATAAAAAAAATAATAGTTTTATAATATTTTTAATAAATTTTATTATTTACGATAAATTCAAATGTAAAATACTCAAATCCTTATTAATTTCGAACCTTCTTATTATTTTATTTACGTTTTCTCCATTTAATTTACAATAACTTTTTGTAAAAATTTATTTCTTTTATTGTTTCAACAAAATTTAAATTATAATTATTTAACAAATTTATTTTCTAATTTTTTTACGACAAATCAAGTTTTAATTTAGCTAAACTTTTTTATTTAACAACATCTGTTTCTTCCTAAGTATCTATATAATCATTTGAGCTTAAATTCAATTCCAAAATTTTTATCGTTTCCAAAGATTGTATAGTTTTCAATAAATTTTTAATATCCTCATTGCTTAGCATACAATTACTATTATAAAATAAAAGAGAATTAAAAATTTTAGATATTTTGCTTCATATTAGATCAATTTAATTGAAAACATATTTATCACCTGAAACTGAGATTTAAAGTAATTAAATTACTACAGATTTGTAAACTTGCTGTCAAATATTTAATTGCTTAACTAACATTACTATAACTATTTTAATTAAATTTTTGGCAATTTACCATTCTTTTTAAGATATTATTTAGTATTTACCTTACATCTAAATTTAGAAAATTCAAATTTTTACATTAAGAAAAGCATTAACATACATTTTATAAATCCTAAGAATGTATCCTGCTTGAGCTATTTTTGTAAATTTATATATTACTATAAATATTGTTTAAAATATTACCTTAAATTCAAGTCTAAATAAACAAGGTTAACTTACTCTGAAAGCCCTTTAGTAAGATTAGAAGCTACTTATTCAAAAGCCAAATTTAACAGATTTAAATTTTGCAATTTTAAATTTAAGAAAATAAGATTTCTACATTAGCCTAATAATTTACCTAAAAATTATTCTCCTTCTTTACTAAGGCTTATATGATAAATAGATGAAATCTCAAATTTGATTATTAAATTTAAATACAATTTTAATTTTATGAAAAATATGATAAGTGATATGACAAAAAAATTTTATAGGCTCTCTCATTTAATTAAAAAAAATTTTTAAACTAAAATACACTTGAACAAAATAATTATAAAAAATAAATTATTTAAATTAAATACTTTAAATTAAGATCTAATGATTATAAATTGACACATTAAGGAATAGACTAGATAAGATTCTCTGATAATTTATCCCTTTTTTAACTAAAAAATTTTTAATTAAATTAATAATATTTTAATAAATAAATTTTAGTATTATAAAATATAGAATAAAAAAATTTGTTACTTTAAATCGTATTCACATTAATTTGGTTCATATAACTAGATACTTAGATGTTCCAATTTTTCACATTTTTATAAGAAACTGCCCAAAATAAAAACTTCCTCTTCTGAAGGCAGTCTTTTGCTAAAAAATTTTTGAAATTAAAAAAATTAAACAATATTATATAAATTTCAAAATAAAATAAATTCTAAATTATTTCTTTTTTCCTTTAATTTTAATAAAAAAATTACTTAAATGAAATATAAATTTTTTCATAGTTTAAATCAGCATTTTTAAAATCTTAGATTCTAAAAATTTTTAATTCTCTTTGAATACGATTGTAAGGTTTTTCTTCGTTAGCTGAATTCTCGCTTGCTAATAACAAAAAATAAATATATTATAGATAAACCAAAATTAAATTTACTTTATTTTAATTATTCTATGATCAAATTTATGTTTTCATAAACTTCTTTATTTTCCTATAAAGTTTAATTAATCATTGAGATTTCAGATTTTTATTAGAGTTTCCATTATAATAGTTATATCATTAATTATTCTTATGTTTCATCATTTTAGGTTGTAAAACTTTTTGCTTTTTATTAATTAGCATTTTAATTTTATTATTTATTTAATATTTAATATTCTGGTTCATCATCAATATAATATTTGTTTTTTAATTTAATTTGTAATTTACCTTCTTCTTCATTTGCCATAAAAAAGCACTCATTTTAATTAGTTTATTACATTTCATCAATTTCTACTTCTTGAGGTTATTTTTAAATTGAATATTCAGATTTTTTTTAAATATCATTTTGAGAAATCTAAAGATGTTCTATTTAAGAATTTATATGCACATCATTACTGCTTTTTGTGTTTTTCTTTTAATTTAGAATTTCGCTAAATTCTATTTTTATTTATTCTTACTCAATTTAATTATCAGCAATATTTTGATCTTAACTAAGTTAAATATATTCAATATTTTGAATTTCATATAAATTTATTGTAATTATTATTTTTAATTTTACATATTTTAAAAAATGTTTTCCTAATTAAATTAGATGTCATTATCAAGCTAAATACTTTTATTCATTGAATCTTACTCTATTTTGATAAGTTTTAGTTTTTTTAAATCTACTTTCAATTTATTTAGAAGCTATAATAAATTAAGAGGTTGACCTCTTTTGCTTTCATCTGGATCTACCATTTTACTTAGAATTTTAGTTATAAATTCATTATTTTAATCATTTGAAAGATCAGGAAAAACATTTATTAAATCTTCACTTTTTAGCTTTAAATACTCCATGCTTTTTAGTCTTCTTTAAAGTAAAGCTTCAATAAGTATCACACCTATAGAAAAAACATCTGCCTAGAAATACAGGATAAAATGTATAATAAAATAAAATTATCTATTTATTTACAGTAATTGTGTAGGGCTTTTTTTTATCAATAACTTCAGGTGATTAGTAATTCAAATTTCCTTTTTATTACTTTATTAATATTAAAATCAACAAAATTTATTAAAATGTACTTCATCATTTTCAGTATCAATTAATTTAGAAAAGCTTAAGTAAGCTAATTTAATAAAAAAAATAGCTGTTTATATTTTCAACTAATTAATTCACTTTTACTTAACAAAAATTAGTTTTTAGATACACTGTAAAGTATTTTTTCTGGCTCAATATATCTCAAAACTTTTTTCTTTTCTTACAACAAAAGTAAACCTTTTAAGAGTTGATATGCCAAAGCATAAACTTACTCGATACTTAGTTTGTTTATCTTTAAAATTTTGTCTAGATTTGCTGCAATATTAACAACAAATATTTATTAATTAATAATTATAATTAAAAATAATACTTTCGCAGTATTCTGCAACAATTGCTGTTATCTGATAATCTAAGTCTTGAATTTTTTCAATCTAATGAAGAATATATTTCTCTTTATTTAGTTTATTTAAAAATTCTACTTATTTATCCAGCTTTTCAAAATCAATTTTAGAATTTTGTTCATAATTTAATATTTTTATTGCTACTTTACTATCATCATTTAAAATAGATTTAGCTTAAACTATTAAGGAAATAGGACCTTTTGAAATATCTTTTTAGTATACGTATCCATATTTTCTTAAAAATTCTTAGATTAACTGTTTTTTTATTATTTCAAATTACTGTTTACAGCTCAACAGCTCTTATCTTTTTGCTAAATACATATGTATTTATTTCTACTTACACTCTAATAAAAAATTATCTAATATATTTAATACTAATAATCTAAACAAATGATTCAAACAAATAATTGTTAATAAAATTAAAATTTACAAAAATCTCATTTTTTAAAAGGCAAAAATGGCTAAGGTTTAATAAATTATTTTATTAAATCTAAGAAAGAGTACATATATTACAAAACCTGCAAAAGAAATGAAGAATAAAAATATTTTAAAATATTCTAAAAAATAATGAATAATAAAAATATTACTTTATATTTATTACTAATTATTAATTATTTATTTAATAAATTTATACAAAATAAATAAGCAACAAATTAAAAATATTTTAATTTTAAATTAAATATACTTCATAAAATCAGTTAAAGTTATTTTTGTTATTAGTTTTTTTTATTTACAATAAATAAATTGTAGCCTTTATTCAATTTATTATTAAAAAAAGCTAAAAAAATAATTGGTCTTTGGTACAATAAAAAACTAATAAAATAATAAATATATTTATTATTCATAATATTTATTTGATCATTATTTAAAAAAAAGTAAATAAAATGAAATTATTTTTTAATAATATAAAAGTTTTTTTAGCAATGAGATTTTATTAACATTTAAAAAAATAAAAATTTTTTATTGTTTTAATAAAATGCAGACTGTACATTTTATGTTGAAGGTTTCTTATTTAAAAATCTGTACATATTTTAAAAATTAAAACCTAAAATATAAAATTACTCTAAATAATAAAAATTTTAAATATTCATTTCTTATAAAAAATATGGCTGGCTCTATTTTATTACTTAGAAGAAGAATTATAAAATAAAATCAATATTATTCATTTCATAAAATATAATTGGATTTCCATATAAAAAGGTTTAAAAATATGATGAGCAGCTTGCTTATCTTTTTAAGAATTTTAATGAATAAGAATCAAAAAATATTATTTATTAATTTAAAGTAATTATCACTTTTAAATAGCAAATTTCATAAGTTTTCTAAAATACTATGATAAACGTTAGAGTCTACTATAGAGTAAAACTTCTCTTTGAAGATTTCAGATTATGCTTCATAAATGATATCTGTATAGATTTAACCACCATAATATGGATTTTTCTTTGAATTTTATTCTTTTTCATTTAACTACATTTTTAGGTTTCTTTGAGCTTTCACAATATCTGTAGCAGACTAATTACCTATAGGTAAAATCTTTTGTACCAAGAGCACATCGTCTTATTAATTTTTGTAATTGCTTAAGATATACATATATTCTTAGAATCTTAGTTTAACAATCAAATTATCAACACTGATAGCATCAATTTATGATTCAAATAGAAAAGCAAGCCCTTTCCTAAAATGATTTCGTACACTCTTATCCTAACTAAAAATCATGTTTAATCTTTTGAATCTATTTGTTAAATACTGGATATATTAACTCAAGTGTTTATAATTAAAAATGAGGGGTTTTCTCATATTAAGAAAATCTATTTAATTTTCGCTTAAACAATAAAATTATCTTTAATAATCTAGTTTTTAACCAAGCCAATATTTAACTTAATCGTATTTAGTTCCTTTAAATAACATATAACTATAATGGTGGCTTTAATTTTTCATTTCGATGTGCAAATCGTTAATTACTTTCTTAGCCTTTTCAAGACTTTTTTCAAAATTCCATCCATGGAATTCATCGCAATCTAGCTCACTTATAGGTTCTTAGTAGTCATTTTACAGTTGACCACTTTTCATATTTTTAACATCTAAAGATTCAATAATCTTTTTCTAAATTGTTTAATGATATTCCTCTAATACATTTGCTAAATCATTAAGATCACTTTAACGACTATCTCTAAGCATCCTAATTGGAGCTGACAGGTCGCCTTGTCTTTGCATTTGAGTATCGAAAAATATATCCACAAAATCTAACTCATTTGTCCTTACTAAAGAAGTAACTTTGATAAATTGATTGATAGATACGCACGCGTTAAAAAAATCCCTGTTCAAAAGCTAATCTACATCTATATCTATATCTCCTACAACATAAAATACTTTTATTTAATCAACATTTTAAAATAGTATATAACCATATTTAACCTTTTTGAAACCCTGTTTTTAATTTTTCTTTATTCTTCTTTTCTTTTCTAATAACTACGTATCCATTTAAATATATGAAACTAAATTTTTTTGGCTTAATATTATTTACAAAAACAAATTAAAGGCTAATATTTGCGCTAGAACTTTTTACCAAAATCAAAAATCCTAATTAAATAGATAAATGATGACACGTAATTAATTTTATTTGTAATTTATTCTTTCAATACCAAAGAATTAGATATTTAGATAAAAACTAAAATTGGTTACATTTAGAAAACAAAACATTACAAGTAATTATTTTCTGATGTTCTCAAATTTTTGATCAATATTTTATTCACATTGAATTTCAAATTAAAAAAATTAAAAATAGAACAATTATAAATTAATAAAAAAATTAATTAAATATAAATTTATAAATTGAAGATCTATTATTAAAATAAAGGTCTTAGTTAGTAATTTTATTTATCAAGTAAAATCAAGTTTGCCTTGATTTCAAATAATAAAGAGTGGTTAGTTATTGTAATGGCTCATAACTTTTACTCACTTATGGTATGTGTATTCTTTAAAATATTTAAAAAAATATAATATATGAATTTTTAACACATTCAAAATGTAATGATTTGAAAATAAAGGATTTATGGTAAATAATATATAAAATGAATTAAAACACAGTAAAAAATAGATGATATCTGTTTCTTTAATGTTATTACATTCTTTAAATAACGTTAAGATGATTTTTTTAATTTAAATAATTCAATATCCAAAAAGACTATTTTAAAAAATATTATCTTCATTCTCATACTAACAAAATTCATAATTTTTCATAACTAATCTCTTTATCTTAGTCAGCTCATTTTTTAATTTTTATTCATTTAAGTCGTCAATTCTAAGTTATCTATTTAAATTTTAATATATAAATAATTTTTATTGAAAAAAACATACTAATATATTAAAATGTTTCAAAAATTAAATTTTGAAGAAATTATACATGAATTAAAGAGTCAGAGATGAGAGATTGCTATATTTTGATAAACATGAGCTAATTTTTGATATTGAACTCTGTCTAATAAAATCACAGCTTTTATAAGATTCAAATTTGTGAATTAAATAAATAGTATTTAATCATTTTTTACTTTAGAGAGAGAAACAAACATGAAAGTTTTTTACAGTTTGATAGGGCCATTGCTAAATTTATTGCACCGTTATCGCTTATTTTGTTATCTCTTTTTGAATTTTGTAATACATTTTTATTTAAAAAAAGTTAAAATAATAATAATTTTCAAAGTCTAAGGATTAATTAAAAAATAAATTGAAAACTATAAGATAAATCAATAAAAGAAGTGAATATAAATTATTATTTTTACAATAACTGAAGAGTTAAGTTTGATAGATTACAACATTAGCCCAAAATATCACCTAAATAGAAAATCCCTTCATCACTAATTTTATTGTAGCTTTAATTTAAAGTTAAAAATATTTTAATTTAATTATACCTATTAAGATATTTTGAAAATTAGTATGAATTAAAATAAAATCATAAAACCCACATAATAAAACATTGAATATAAATTTAAAAAACATCTACTTAAGCATAAGTGATAAAGTTGAAATTTAAGAACATCTTTCTAAGCCAGATAACAAATTTTAAATGTCTTTGTTGCCAATTTTATTTAAACTTATATTTTAAATTTATTTTTTATTATTTTAGGTTTTAAATTTGTATTGTAATTTTGTTAATTAGTGTAGTAAAAAAATGTTCAAAATTTTAAATAAGTCAAAAATAATTCAGTATTTTTTACTCTAAATTAATAGTTAAAGTTGAAAGATTTATACAATTAGATAGACCTAAACATAAGCTTTTTGCATCCTCAACTCCGATTATATTAGATCTTTTTTTAAAATAAATAAAAAAGATAAAAAGGATTTTTAATTCTTAATTTTGATCTTTTTAAAAAATAAAGCTGTTTTACTAAATATAGATGATCAAAGTTTAGAGATTAAAACAGTCTCCTAAAACTAAACCCTTAGCACTGATTTAATTTTAACTTATTAAATTCAATAAAAAATTATTATTAAAAATGTAAGCTTAATTGAATTTTTTATATTTATAATTATAGTTTTTTTTAAACTAAAATTTTAAGTTGTTTTACTTTAAAAATAGTGAAAAATGTTTTAGGCCAGGACATTTTGTGATACAAGAATACATATTTTAAGCTCCATCATCGCTAATTTTATTATCTCTTTTCATTTATGATTAATATATTTTATTTTTATTGCATGAATGTAATAAAAAGACTAGTGTAATTATATAATAATAAGACTAATTTAATTTAAAAATTTTTAGCTTTTTAAAGAAAAAAAAGATTAATTAATCATCGAAATTATCAATAATTAAAATATTTATAAATTTTCTTTACACAAGATAGAGACTTAGATCCTATAAATTAGAGCATTATTATAATGAAAAACCTAAGCTTGATGCAAACTCATTGTTAATTTCACTTTGGCTTTTTATTTATTTTTAATAAAAAATAATCTATTTAAAATTTTTAACTAAAAATAAAGCAAACTATTTTGAAAACATAAATTTAAAAAAATTTTAATTAACATTTCATAAAATAAGAAGAATCTATATTTTATTTAAAAGAACTAAAAATCTATAAATATAATTTAAAAATACTTTAATTTAAGTGTAAGCTTAGAAAGATTAACACATTATGCTAAACCAGTGCATAAGTCATTATAACCGATTTGGCTAATTTTATTTTTACTTTATAAAAATAAAAGTTATATATTATTTGAAGTTGAAAATAAGACAATTTAAATTTCCTCCAGGCTAAGGAAATAATTTAAAAAAAAGAAATTTGATATCTTTATAAAGTAAAATAATTTTTTGAGATAATAAATTATTATAAAAATAATTTTGAAACAAATTAAAATTCTTACCTTAGATTAAATGTTAAATTGGAAATTTTACTAAAGTTTGAAAAAATAAAGCCTAAACTTTTAGCTCCAAAATTACTAATATTATTCTCACTTTTAATAATTAAAATAATTTAATGTATAAATATTTTTTAAAGTAATATAATTTAAATGTGAAATCAATTAAAACAATATCAATTAAGATTTTTATCAAAAAAATTTTTATATAACTAAATAAAAAATTAAAATAAAAAGCTTAATTATTAGAGTAATAATAAAATTGAAAAAAAGTAAGATTAAGTCTATTTTAATTGATTTAATCTTACATCAATATAAATATTTTATTCAATTTTTATAAAAACAATTTTTACACAAGACTAAGTTCTAAACTTAAAAGAGCAGTAGTAGATTTTAGTAAATTAGAGCATAAATTTAGAGTAGTTTAGTCATCAATTTAATTTTCACTTTAATTTTTTCAAATAATAATTAAAAGTTAGAATCTCATAAAAAGATTAGTGAGTTAAATTTAGTTTATGATTGATTTAAGATATTTAGTTTAAAATGTATTTGTTGTTATTCATCTAAAAAACAAGCATTTTAATTATAAAAATAAATAAGCTTATTTACTTTAAGGAAATACTTAAATTCGAGAGATCTTTGAAAACAGCTAAAGCAGTGCATAAATATTAAATTTCTTATGAAACTATATTATATTTACTATATAAAAATTATGAGTTGAAATAAATCCAAAATCAGTAAATTATTAATTATTTTTAACTTTAATTCAAGTTTCAAATCTTTAAGGTTTACACAGTTTTTTAAAGCAGTACTTAATACCAAAAATGTTTAATCATCAATCCTTTCTCCTCTATTATTGTATTAAATAAATGTTAAAGATATGTAGAATTAATAAAAAGAGTCATACAAAACAAATAAATTTAGAAATAGTTATAATAATATATTTAATTAAAAATTATTTAAGACAGATTTTGGCTTTAATACATCGTTCAAAATTTTAATAAATAAATTGTTTAATGTTGTTACTCAAGATAAATAAAGATGCTAGTGTGAGAGGAAAGAGAGGAGTTTTAAAACTTTTTTTTTAACAAAAGTTAATTTTGAAATAGTTGTATAATTAGTAAAGTCGGATTACTGATTCAAGATCATAAAACTCTTGTTTATACTAAATCATTTTTTGACTATTGAATATTTAGTTACCTAACTAAAGAACTAATTATTATTTATTAAAGATTATTAAATTAAAAATTTATAAAAAATTCTAAAGGCTTTTTTAATTTTCAAGTAATATAAATCAGAAAAATATTGTAAAAAAATAAGCTAAAAATTATTTTATTAAAATATCTTACTTTGTTTCTTAAAAGCTGAGAGTATTTCAATATAAAAAAATAAAAATTAATTTTGGATAATTAAATTAAAAAACTTAATTTTAAAACATTTGATTTATTTGAATTTACAAAAAATTAATTTATTTAATCATAATTAGATAATTAGGAAATTCGTTGTTAATTATATGTCTTAATTTCTAAATAAAGCCTTAAATTTATCAAAAAACCAAAATTTGATAAATTTTTATCTAATATTCTATTGTTTGAATTTTAGATTCAATGGGTAAATTAGGATAGATGCATTCAAGTTATATACTAATTATCAAAATCTAAATTTACATGCTTGTATTAATAATAATCAATTTAAATGTTTTGTTTTCTTGAATGCTAATTTAGTATTAAAGTTTTACCTATTAAAATTAAAAATATTACTGTAAAAGCATTGAAATCTCCTTAATAGTAAATCAACCATTTTTAAATAAAAGTATAAAATAGTTTTTAAAAATTTTTTTAAAAAAGGGATTAGAATTTCGGGGATAAAATATATATTTTACAATTAATATAAATATAATATAAACTCTATTATTTTTGATCAATTTTATTATTTATGATTATTTTAATTAGCTACTTTTTGTTGTTTTGTATTTTTTTATTTTCAATCTATGATTAATTAAAATAAGTTTTTCACTATAAGTGTAGGTTAAACTAAACAATTTTTTTATTAATTTAAATATACTGAAATATTTATTCATAAAAAGAATGAGTGCACTTTATTATTTTCTACTTTTTGCAATAATAATTCAGAAGATAATTGCTTAATGCGTAAGTAATCAAATCTATGACTCTATTAGGTAGTAATGCCTTTAATGTGAAAGCAGTTGCTCTAGTTGTTACAATACAAATTAAAATTCTTGTACAACATGCTCATAAGGTTTACTTAAAAGTTCTATAAACAACTCTAATTGTATTCAAAAGTGTTTAAAAGGAGAATTTGTATAGAATAATCAATAATGTGTACAGTGTCTGATAGAAGGCTGTGTAGAATGTGATTAATCCTTGTCGTGTTTGAAATGTAGTGACAATTTAGAGCTTGATTAATATACATATTAATGTGTCTTGAAAAAAAACATTTGCTAATCATAAGTAGAATTTCTTTCGAGTCCTTATGATTAAAATTAATGCTTTAAAAGCTGCCCTTCATCATACTATTAAAATTATCAATAAAATATTTGCTAAAAAACTGCATAATGTTAATAAATTTATGATAATATTAATTCTAAATTGAATTTGACAGTGAAACAGGATGAATTGATTCAATAAAACCAATATTTAGTTAGAGCTAATAAATGCACATTTTCTTTAGCTGATCAAGATTGGAAAATAATTGTTACATAAACTCTTTAGGATGTTAATAATTACGATGATTTATATATGAATAACGGCTAAGAAATTTAAGAAGTAAGTTTTATGTTAGGGACGTTTGCTGGATGCTTAGTAGGCAAATAATTGGTTGTTTTTGATTTTGCTTCTTTATAAAGAGTTTTGCTTTAAGATGGATTGAGTAATCAGTATTCTATTTTTTATATTGATAAAACTAATTAAAATGTCTTTTTCTCTTAGAATAATGGCACAGATATTTTATGCTATAATAAATAACAAAATTTTCTTGGTTTTGCTTACTCACTCCCTTCATATCCACTTAGAATGTTTTAAATTACTTTAAATTCAAAGACAGTATATTACATACAAACTAATGGCTAAAATATCATAGTAAATTAATTGATATATTTATTATTTAAATTATTAATTTAATTCAACTGATTTTTTTATTCACAAAAATAGTCAGCTTATCTTTAAGAAGACAGAACTTTATTATTTTCTAATAATAGTACTAACTAGCCTCTACCCTAAACATTCTAAATCATTTTTTAATAGAGCAACTTTTTAATTGTGAAATTCTTAAATTTTAGTGAAATATAAGTCCAGAAGATAACATTCGAGGATTAATTTGAAATTAATTTACAGTAAATAAAGCCTTAAGACATTTAATTTGAAAATAATATGGAATATAGCTATTTACTGAATACATTTATTCAATATGATTCATAAAATAATAATTTATATTTGATGGTTTTAAATGATTCATTTGATTAAATTACACAAACTATAAAAATAACACCTCTCAAATTAAATTCATTTTAAATTTATGAAAATGAAAAAAATAATTCTACCATTATAATTTGGATCTCAGAATAATTAAAATTCATTAATTTGACAGATTATCTAATCCAAATAAATCAATGTAGGACAAACTTAGCAAATATATTAATTTAGACTATAAATTCTACTTATTTAACTAGTTTGTCAACCATTACTAATGTTATTTTTAAAAATGATTTTATTTTAGAAATATTTTTATCCTAAATTATATCTTTAAATACATAAAGTTATTAGTAACTTAGGATATAATATAATACTTAAGATTAAAGTCATTCAATTTAATATCTAGATCCTCTTTAATACTTATTAAATTACAATGACAAAAGCAAAAAGCCTAATTAAATTATATTCAGCAAGAATAATCCAAATAATTCATTTTATATTCTAGATAGAAACTAAAATGTCCTGTAATAATCCCTCGGTGTTTAAAAAATAATTTAAGATTTGTAAAACCTTTAAAAATTCTCAAAATTAACTACCAGATTTTATCCATTATTTTTGAATGACTCGTTTACAAATTATGATAGTATAAACTTCATAAATAGTAAATATTTAATGCTAAGAAAAGTAGTTAATAATAAAGTGAATGAATATATAATTGAAATATCTAGATAACAATAAATCTTATTTTATACTTATGATTACAATAACTATGATAATTTCAGTAAATTTTATTACATTTAAAAAGAAATTTATTGCTAGTCTAAAAAATTCCTCAAGTATTTGATTTATCTCAAGGTAAGTATTTTATTTAAAACATCCAAGATTATAAATTTTCTTTAGAAAATTTTATCATAATTAATAATGATTACTTAGCATACGTAACACAAAACAATAAACTTGAGAATATTCTATACTTATTTGATTTAAAATTAGGTTCAGTTGAATAAGTTTTTAATTTTGGCTTAAATTAAACTATAAATTTTTGGATTACTAATAACTAATACCAACCATTGGTAGCTTTGAATGACTTAATATATATATCTATTTCTTCAGAAGATTAATACTAACCATTTTCCATAAGTAAGAAATAATTTGAGTACTAATTGAGAACGCTTTAAATTACACCATAAATGTGTAAATCAATTGTTTACTAACAGACAGGAGAGATATTTATCTTCTATTACTCAAGCATTTACATATATTCTTACACTTTATAGTATTAAATGGTCATAAATACAGGGATACAATATCCATTTTTAAATACAAGTTTTCTGGATTTAGTTTATAGCGAAGATCATGTTTTCTATTACAATTAAAACTAATTTTACAAATTCGATATGAAATCTAAAAATATTTTCTATATTAATTCCGATTCAGATCAATATGAATATCGTAAATAATAAGTAAATTTCTATCTTTTAGAAGGAAGTTAATTCATAAAAAAGTCATAAAACATTATTGATACAGACAATATGATTGTTATTAAAAGCTAGTAAGAAAATAATATTTATTTAGGAAAATGGAATATTGATGATGATTTATAAATTGATATATTTTAGTCATAAAAAGGGATTTATTGGCATATTAATTTATTTAACCATCCTTTTAGTACACTAAATTTAACATAATATTAAATTATATAAGATATGATAATTGAACAAAATAAAATAGCAATTTTCGACAATGGTACAAGCTAACTAATGATTTACGATGCTTCCAAATTAATCTAAGAAATTATTTAAATTGACTTATATTTTAGCTTTGATCTTTCAATAACTATGCTTGATTGGGACTAAGGTAACTTTGTATGGATAAATTATGACTCTGTGAATGTTTTTAATCGAAAACAAGACACATCAACATAATTATCTTAATTAAATGAACAAATAATAGAATATTAAGTGTGTAAAGATTAAAACATTATAATAGTTAAGACAATAAACTTTAAAATCTTTTCAGTTTAAGTAAATATTAATAATTTTAAATAAATATTTTAAATTATTTATTAAAATAGATTCAAACTAAAACTGTAAATTAAATTAATATAATTTTTTCAAAACCTTAATCAGATTTAAGATATTATCTCTAATGTGACCAGAACCTAGTTATAGTTTATTATCCGTAAGTTAAAATATATAATTTTCTTACAGGAGAGAATAAAAGCACATTTACACCTGTAATATTACTTTAACATTTTTATTTTTAAGCCATATTAAAAATTTTAATTTTATGTAATATTTTCTATTTGAAAAAAATAAATATAAATAAAAACCTTATTTTTTTAATTATATTTTATAAAAAATTATATTATATTTAAATTAAAAAAAATTATAACTTTTTATTTAATAGGATTTTGCTTTTGAATAGTTATAAAATAATGTATAATGTATCCCTTTAATAAATACAAACCTCTAGCTGGTTGTTTATCTTTATGATTAAGTAAAAAGTTTTTTCTAATTAGGTAACTACTCAGATACATAATATTTATTTGAATGTAGATTTAATAACACCAAAATATATTATGATATAAATATTAATATATTAGTTGCCACAACTGGAGCAGCTTAAGTTATTTATGCTATCAATATTCCTGGTAATAATAATTTTTTTACATACTAGACTATAAGTGAATTTGCAAAAGATGCATCTTATTATTATGAAGAGGAAACTAAAATTATAGTTATTGATTATACTCCTATGATATATGTCATAAATTATTTATTAGGATCCTTTGAAACTTATAATACTAGTTTTTAAAATGCTAAAGGAATTCTAATGGATAAAAATAAAAAAATAATAATAATTTATTCAGATAATTTTATTTCATTTTTTTAATATCCAAGCATTTAATTCATTGAGAGTTTTTCTGTTAGTTAATAACAACATAAAGATTTAATTTAAAACTTATATTTGAATAATTTCCAATCAGTCCTAATTGTTTTAACCTAACAATAAATAATAGCTTTCGATTTAAATGAAGTATTATATTCTAGTGAAACAAATTTGCTCTTTTATTAGAATATTTAAAGTATTGCTTTGGATGATAATTATTCAGTATATTATAGTATTGTTAATTTATCCTTAAACCTGTATAAAGATTAATTACTGGTTTACTCTTTACTGCTTGAATATGAGATTTAAAATATTTATCCATACTTTACCTAACCTATACTAATAGATAAAAATAAATTTATCTTTATTTAGTGTTAATATTTAAATGTTGCTTAAGTTGATTTAATCAACTAAAAAATAAATTTAAATTAAAGAATAAAGTTATAAAGTCTACCAGATAATTACTTTTTTGATCAAATAAGAAATAAATTATTTTTATTATATGAGTAAAATAACTTGTTAAGTTATGTTGATTTATCAATAAGTGATCTTAAAGAAGTTAGTTAGATTAATTTTACTTAAGGCTATGCTTCATAAGCTATAATTTGTAATGATTACATCATTATTTCATCTGATTATATCATGAATATATTTGATACACTGAAGAATATGTTATACTAAATTGTTTTAGAAAGTGATAGCTTGATTAAATTTACTTTCAAAATATAATAAAAATAATTCAATGATTATATGGATAGTTGGTGGAAGGTGCCTTTTGAATTTGAAGAAAGATATAATTCTAACGATAAAAATAATAATAATTTAATATGCGCTATTGTGAATTAGGGATTAGATTATTAAATTTTAGTTATAAATGCAAATAGCCAATCCATAATATTTAAAAAAATTCTTTTATTTACTAAAATTACTAATGCTGTGAATGATCCTTTTAGAAAGTTGATTTATATAACAACTAACAAAGGAGAAACATAAATATACAGTTTCGCATTAAATTTAATTAGCACAATTAAAAATGCTTGCCTAAAGTAGGCTATTATCACGTTTGATAATAATTTTATCTATTCAATATGCCCTAATGATATAATCATTTATAATGGACTGAGCTTTTAATAATAGTTTCCTTTAATTAATTCTTAAATAAATGAGGTTATGAATATAATAAACATAAATTATAATTAAATTTTTATTATAACATAAAAGAATAAGGTTAGTGTTATTCAAATGAATAATTCATTCTAATTGATAAAAGAGATACAATAGCCTTAGTCTATTCTATAAAATTTAAATGTAATTTATGACTCCAACTCATAAGTAGAGCTAGAAATATTATTCTCTACCTATTAGAATATTTATCACTTAATAATTCCTTTATCTTCTAGCTAAATATGCTCAGTATCTTTAAAATATTAAAATAAACCCTCAGAAAATATATTTAATATAATAAAATTAAATTAAGTTATTTTGTAAGTAGTCTAAAGTTCTTAAATACTTAGTTTAATCTAAATAGAATATTAAAATAATCAATTTATTTAAAGTCTACAATAATAAATTGTAGTCTACTATCCAAATTATGCACTTTCTTTGGTAATTGAATCTAGTTCTTAATAGAATAAAATATTTTGTAGTTATGATTCAGTTAACTTTTATAATATTGTTAATTTAATCATAAGGTAGATGTCCTTGATCTTAGTTGATTCAATTTACATAAATACATTTCAATATATTGACATTTTATAAATGTATGACATGACCTTAGATATTTAGGAGCAGTTTTTAATATCAAGTATAAAAAAAGTTTTTTTATAAAACATAAAACTTAAAATAGATCAAAACAACAGCTTCAGTCGTTAGTAAATTATTATTTTAAACTGCAATTAAGTTTTAATAGAAAATATTTAGATTGAAAACTTTTAAGGGATAAGGACTGCATTCACTTTGTGGAATACTCCATAGATAATAATAAAGAACGTTTTAATAATAAATTCAACATTAAGTGATATTTTTTTAATAAATAATAGTACATCAATATTAGTATAAAATATTACAATAATATAATCATCAAAAATTTAACTTTTTTAAATAGCAGGCGTAAAGAATTTAACAATTTCAGATTTTTTAATTAATTAAGTTAAAAACACTTCAATCTTTTATGTTTTAGGATCTATCTTTTCAGATGTATAGAATATCTTAATTGAATAGAGCTCCTAAATATAATTATTTTAAATGAAACCTTAACAAATTTAAGAAATATTATCATTCTCTCAAGATTTTTATTTGAAGAATTTACATATCAGTTAATCAAATGATATCTAATCATGGATATAAGTGAGAAATTGTTAATTTGATAATTTTATAATTGACAATATATTAGTTAAATATGGCTTTTTTACAATATCTGCAACTATACTATCTATGAAAAATATAAAACTAACAAATATATCAACTGATATTGATGGTGTAGATTTAGTATTATTTTTAGTAAATGATTTTAAGAATATGTTAGCTAAAGAAATAAATTCTAAAAATAATGAAGTTTCTATTTTAACTTTAAGTTCATAGTAAGAATCAAGTTATTTTCAGATGAGTTCTTGTAAGTTTTTGAATTCAAATATAGAAAAAAGTATTTCGTTGTTGTAATTTATAGATTTAGATACTATAGACATACAGGATATTGAAGTTACAAATATTTAAATTCAGAACAATCAATATTCATCAATAATTATTTTTAAGCAGTGCAATTAAACATCTATTTCTGATAGTATATTTAAAAGCAATACTAATATAAATGGAATAGGAGGGGTTATTTATGCGATAGATAACCCTAACATATAAATTACAAATTGCACTTTTATTGAAAATCAATGTCTAACTTAGAGTGGAGGAGCTCTTTCTGTTAGTAGCAAAATTAATATTTGTCAATTAAATATATTTGAAAGTAATTTTATTTCAAATAATGCTGCATATTCAACAGGAGGAGCCATAAATTTAATTAATTCCAATTTGATAATGCAAGATAACACGATTTAATAAAATGAGGCTATTATAGGTGGAGGTATTTACTATGAATAAGTTATACCTGATTTCATATTAGACCTATAAAGTAAAAATGACAATAATAACAAAATAAATAATAATTAGGCTAAATTTTATGGTAATAACTATGGATCAACGTTAAGAAAAATTCATTTAGATATAGAAAGTGTTATTGTACCAAAATATTGCTCTAAGTCTATCAGTTAATAATAAATTTTCATCAAATAATTTAAAAGTGGAAATTATATTTAATTTAACAAAATTTAATTTCTTGATGAAGAAGATAATCCAATATCATATTAAAAAATGTAAGAAAAATAATTTACAAGTTATAGTACTAATGTTTAAGCAATCATTCAATAAATTAGCATTTAGGTATAATGTGATTAATCAATATCATAAATTTAATGTAATGGTGAACTCTCATCTAAATAATTTATTGATGATGGATTCAAATTAAATGTTCAAGTTATGTATGAACCTATGACTAACACAATTTTATAACTATAATCAAATGTATTTCCTTAATTAATAGACTCAAAAGAGAATATTATTATCAGCTAGTAATATCTTTAAATGAATATAAGTATATCTTTTGATGATTGTTCAATTGGTGAAATTTAATAGAAGTAGGGAAACTCAATAATATGTGAGTAATGCCCTGAAGGAAAATATTCTTTAAATCTTATGGATTAGACTTGTTAATAATGTCCTAATTCAGCAATTTAATGCTAAAATTCTACTATAAAATTAAAGAATGGCTATTGGAGATAGAATAATCAAACAGATGAAATTGTTTATTGCAATTTCAATCCTAAATCTTGTTAACCAGAATCATTAAATTCAAAAGTAAATTTCTATGTTAATTATATATAATTTTCATAAAATTAGTTATTATTTTAATTTTAGTAATTAAGTGACTAAATTAATATATTAAATTAACTTTAATCTTTTTTTGATAAAATAAATTAAAAAATAAAAAGTTTAACTGTGTTTAAGGTAACATTGGACCTCTTTGCTACTCTTGTGATAGCTATGGAGAGGTTTGGGGAAACTCATATTCTTAAATCTTAAGTCCAGGAACTTGTTATTAGTGCGATGAAAATTTTAAAAAAATTTTATTTTATAATTTAATTATTTTTTTATTTGTAGCATGCTACGTTTTTACAATTCTTAAAAAAGTTTTAAATAAACTGTAAGCTAAACTTTTAGCTTTCTTTTTAAATAAAGCAGATATACTCTTTTTGGGCTCAACAAGTATCTTTTGACATTAAAAAGACATAAAATTTATTTATTTTTAAATAATTTTGAATATAGTTTACTAGTCAGATAAACCTCAAATTATATCAAAAATTCTGACAGATCATCTATAAATTATATCTTTGATATGCTAATTTTAATTTAATTTACCAAACTTCTATAGCATACCATTTCAAGTATCTGGCGGTTCTATGAGCATAACCAGTAAATCTTTAAACTGCTTTTTTTCAAACCATCCAGAAATGTAACCTTTGTGGTTTTTTTAGTCAATCAGCTCCTTTATGCTACCGGTTTGCATATTTAGCATATATTTAACAATAGGTTTAATATTTTATAACAAAAAAAAAAAGAATAACACCATAATTAATCACTTAAAAACTACTGCAGTTTTTATATATCTTTATTTTTTCCCTATGGTCATAATTAATCTAAGTAGATCGCTTAATTGTATTTAAATAGGAAACAATAAATATTTGGATTTAGATTTGAATGTAAAATGCCTTGATCCTTAAAAACACTAACCCTATATAATCTACTTCAGTCTACCCTTGTTAATTTTATGGGCAATATTTATACCTCTATTCTTGTTTTTAAAAGTTAGAAAGGGTAAATAACAGAAATGGTCTATTTTTGAAGAAATTAAATATTCCTTTATATTTGCAGGTTACAAGGAAAAATTTTACTATTGGGAATTTGGAAAACTAGTATTTAAATCTGCTCTTATTATAACTTCTATATTACTATAATAAAACGAATTTTTCAAGGTAAATTTTTATTTTTAAAGAATCTATTTTAACAATGAGTTAAATATATTTAGGTATGCTTCCTTAATGTTGTATTTTTTATATAATCATATATTATATTTAGGTCAAAGCCTTATATAAACAAATATTTCAATAATTTAATACAAAAATAATCGCTGCTTTGTGCTTTATCTTTAAATATATCTGCTATACAATCTAATTTTTTTAGCTAAAGTTCTTCGATCTTGAATACAATCCTTACATTATCTCTAATGTTCTTAAACCTATAATTTATTTTATAATTAATTATGGGTATCATTTAAATTACAATTTCAGGTGAAAAAATAAAAAGAAATTGTATTTAGGAATTAATATATAAGGTTAAAATTAAATATCCTTGGCTACTTGAAAATATAAATATATAAAGCAATACTAGAATTAGATCTTTAATCAAATTAAAAAGTGTGAAAAATAAAATAAAAAATCTGTTGACATATTTTAAGAATCACAATTTTTATCATCAAGAATCTTTTTAAACACATTTTAACTTATAGAGCCCTAAAGCATAGCAATCTAATAAATTTGTTCTATTACAATCTCATGAATTAGCTCAAAGTAATTTAGATTTTAAAAAGAAAAACTCCTTTAAAAATATGAGAGATAAGTGGACATACTATACTAGATAGACCAAGTAAAGTCCCTTAAGTAAGTTAATTAATAGATAAAACTTTTATTTATAAATTTTTAAAATAATTTTAGTATTTGAAAATAATTAAGACTAGATCTAATCAAATAAATAATTTTTTCACAATTTTGACACTTAATAAAGTGATAAAATATCAATAAGTAGTTATAGAAGTGATAATAATCAAAATCTTATAGAACTAACAAATAAAAATATATGAACATCTATAAGTATTTTAAGAAATATAAAAATAATATTTTTTAAATTTATATTTTTAATATAAATACCTCATATATTCATATATGTAAACAAAATAAATTTCATTTTAAAACTAAAAAAATTTACAAATCTAAAAATTTTAAATTAAAATATTAATAATTTTTATAGTTTATTTTTTATAAGCTAGCATATAGTATAACATCTTATCAATTTCTAATAAAATATGCTTAATCTAAAAATAAATTCAATTAATGATAAAATAAAAAAAGAATTGTTATTTTTTTATTTAATATTTTTAAAATAATATATAATAACTTTAATAATTTTCACTATTTATTTTGAATTGGTAAATCATCACTATCTTACTGGAATTCAGCAACTTCTATTACATCTCCAATATTATCACTTAAGAATTAAAATTAGATTTGTAAAGGTTCTTACTAAATTATTTAATTTTTCATTTAAGGGTGATTAGGAAATTAACAATTAAAACATTCAAATAATTGATTGCTTATAGAAACTTTAAATATATGAGCTTGTTTTTTTTATTATTAATTATTGCCTGTATTATTTACATTAATTTGAAAGTTTCCTGCTAACTATTTCTAATTAATATTTATTAATCTAACAAGAAATGAAGAATTTGAACTACTATAGAAATTTATTTTAAAATGATATTTAAACTTAGGCTTTAAAACCATATTGATCTATTAACTTACATTTTCCATACCAGATTTTATTCTTTTTAAGTAAACTTGTTTTGTTTTATTATATCCCATTTTGATCTATCCAAAATCACTTTTTCGATTACCAAGAAACAGAATTTTGCGATTCAAAATATATTTTGTATATTTATTTGGACTTTATTAAAAATCATATTTGTTTGAATTAAGAAAATAAGATATTTATTTTTAAAGCAACATTTCTATTTCAAATAAGGTAAAAAATATATCATCAAACAATTCTACTTAATTAATTTAGGATTCAAACAAATTGGTCTATAATTAAATGCAAAATTTATCTAAATATTCTTAATCATGTGAATCATTAGATGAATCCTTCTTAAAAATATCAAGCTAATTTAGAATACTATCTGTTTTAAAATTAATTTTTTTATAAGCTTAATAACATTTTTGAAGTTATTATTAATATACGAGGGTTTAATCATATGAAATAATACTGTCTTAATTATCAATATCTATATTTATTTAAGGCTTAAAATTAATTGCTTTTATTACTTGCTTAATATTTTCTTTTATTTTTGAGGGTCTTTTGGTGTCAAATTGATTAATTAATTAATAAGATGAATTCAAAATAGAAAGAATTTTTTCATACTCTTAGGATTTTTCGTATTCAGAATTTATATAATTTTTGAGCTATTCTTCTCTATTAATGTTTTATTCATCATTTTAATTGATTGTTGTGTTGATTTACTCTATCAACGAAATTTAACTTTATTTGTATTGACTTATTAACAAATTTTTAAATTCATATATTTTTTATGCTTGATTCAATGAGTATTTTTATTATTCTAAGATCAATTCAGATATTTCTTTCTGTAGTGAGTCATAATAATCTATAATTTATTGATTGATATCATCTTCTTGATTTATGAGTAAATTTATTGATTTAATAAGTGACTAATCTGAAAGGGGAGGCCAAAACTCACCAGAAGATATATCACTAATATCTGGTATGTATATTAATTTGCTTTCCTGCTATTTATTAGAAATGCATTTACAACATTTGAGCACTCTGTCTGACTCTTTCATAACATCTATAAAAATAATAGGATAATTTTTGTGAATTAAACACTTTAATTCTTATTATGCGTTCATCTTTTTTCTTTTTCTTTTTTTAAATAGTTTTTTTCTTTAAATATTAAAAAATCCATAAATTTGCGTACCAATTAAAATTAAAAAAAGAAAATATTTATAAAAATAAAACTCTTTTATTCTCAAATTTTGGTAGTGACATCAATAACGTCATCATTCGCATATTTTTATATCTTATAAATTTTAGTAATTTTAACATTCTTAGATATAAAAAAGCATACCTTTGTTTGTATTCTTTTATATTTCCTTATTATTTAATATGTAAGCTACTATCTTCTAAAAATTTGGTTCTTTTTTAGTTTTTAGTGGCATTAAAAATAATTTAAATTATACTATGAAATCTAAATAAAATATTAAAAAAATAATTTTTTAAGATTTTTTTGTGTCAATAAAAAAATCCTTTGTCTTTTTAATCTTAATAGATTAATTTGCACTAAAAATTAAAGATTTTTGCTAGTAAAATTAAATTGTTAATTTTAAATGCAGTATTTCTATTAATGTCTTCTATGAATTTTTATCATATTTTAATTAATTTACAGATAATAAAATGATATAAATCAAAGATTATTAATTAAAAAAAAAGAAAATATTTGATAAAATATATAATTAGAAAAAAATAAAAGTCTTTTATCTCTAAATAATAAATTAAAGTTGAGAAATTAATATCATTAGATAAACCTCAAATTTCGATTGATTATTGATTTTTAACATATTATTTTAAAGATTAGAAAGAGTACAAAGAATAATTATTTGAAAATTAGATCAAGCTTTATTGTAAAAGTTATTATCAATTAATTGTTATTAAAATTTTTAATGTATAAATTAATTTAAGAAGGAAAATAAATGCTAAAATTTTATAATTTGAGTCAGTTTGATAAAATATGGATACAGATTGTATTTTAAAGCATTTAATTAATAAAATAATTATATACTTCTAAAACTAAAAATACCATCAAATATCAAAAGCCTCCACAATTTAAAATAAATTAAGTAATTTAAGGAATAAATTAAGCCTCGTGTAAAATCAAATCGTTTTCAAAAGAAGATTATTAAGACAAAAGGTTCTTAATAATCGAAAATAATTTTCTTATCTTCAAAAATATTTAATATTATGATCAATAATCAACAATAATACTTATTTTTATAATAAGTTTTTATTTAAGTCTGTTTTAATTGTCTTTCATATTTTGTTTGATGCCATAACTAGATGGAATTGATAAATATATAAAAATCAAAAAATGAAAGATTAAGATAAATTTTATCTTTGAGCATGGTTTACTTAATTTATTTTGTTTATAAAAGTAAGAAATAGATTTTAATGCTGAATAAATTTATTTTTATGAATATTTTTAGTGACAATTATAAATTTATAACCTATTAAATGGATAAATATCACACACTTATTTCAAAATAAGTAAATTGCATTTAATTTTATTTTCTGATATTTGATTAAAAACTGATTTAATATTGAAAAAGAAAATAAATGAATGATAAATTATTTTTTTTGTTTCATATACTTAGCTTTAAGTCTGTTTATTAGTTATCAAAAATTTTATGGTATATTTTACTTACAATTTTTAAAATAAATAAAAGAAGAATAAAAGAAATTAGAAGGTTCTGAAGAACTAAAATTTAAAAATTACTTGAATGAAAAACAGAAATAACCAGCATTGAACAGTTTTTTTAAAAATAGAAATTAATTTTTTAGTTAAAATTAATTGTAAGATGTGAGAAGAGCTCCTATGGTTTTATTTCTCTAGATCATTCTTATATTTGTTTGTATTTATTTTTTCTAAGTTTTTATAAATAAAGTCTTTTAAGATGAATTTTATATGATATATTAAGTAACACATTTCTAACCAGAGAAATTGATTAGCTAAAAATCTATTCAGAGCCAAACTTGATAAATAATAAAAAACACCAAAGTTTTTAATTAAAAAAGTTAGAAAAAATAATAGCAAGTAATTAGTAATTTAGCGAGTTTTATTTAACTTTATGAGACTGGCCATTAATTTACTCATAATTTTAGCAATTCTTCTGAATTTTTCATCATGTTAAGGAAATGGCGGAAACAACAATACTAAAGGCAACTAGACCTAAAATTAAGGAAATAACTAGCCATAACCACCTCCTCCCCCAATTAATTAATAGCCTCCCTAAAATCCTAAATATAAAGGTAAAGATCGTTGCGATTAAAAATCATGCTAAAACTGCTATTATTAAATATGTATTAAATGCAATGATTAATACTACCTAACAAATGATTTTTACTGTAATTCAAGAGATGATTTCGAAGATAGAGGAGACGGTTTTTCTACAGCAGTTGGCATTATCAATATCTCATTTTTAGTTTTAGTTTATCATGGATGGATATACAACTCAAAAAAAAATTTAAATAAGTAATTGCAATCTTAGTAAAATTAAGAGCCTCAACTGAATTAGCAAGCACTTATAATGCTCTAGCAATAAAATAACATTTAAAACAATAATAATCAAAACTCTCCTTAGCTCATTAAAATAGGGGCTCCTAGTGAATTTGATACTATAAGTAAAAAGAGTACTTTTGAACCAAATATTTATGATGAAAAGAATAATATGTTTGGATACAACTAAAAGCAGTCTAACAAAGTACCAAATTTTGATATTGATAATTAGAATGATAATAAAGCCCAATCTAATATTGTTAGTGGATTTCCCATACCTTAGGTTCAAAGCTAACCCTAATCTAATTTCGTGCCTCAATTCTAACCCTAATAATAAATTTAATAATAATAAATACTTTAATTACCTCAAGGATAGTAGTAGAAATAAGATATCTTATAAATATTTGTAACCTCTGATTTAAACGGTTATTGGATAACTTAAGCAGGACAGTTTTCCTTTCCTCTATTCAGCAATTTCCATAGAATTAAGCACGTTATAATTAACTTGATTATATTACAAAGGACTATGTCTTCAATGATTTACTGGGCAGGAAGTAGAGGCGATGATGACGATACAGATGAAAGAAAAGAGCTACTATTTTTGGCATTCTTTTTTTGTATGATATTGTATTGGTTATTTACTTTTATACCCCCACTAGTTTTAAAGATGTTTTCGTTTTGCTTATGTTTAAAATCAGATCCAAATGGAATAGGCAGTTAACGTTTTATTTCTTTTTTGTTTTATTTTACTTCTATTGTAATGACTTTAGTTACTACAAATGTCTTACTAATGATGACAGGATTTGAAGCTTAAGTATGGATTCTTCTCTGTTTAGCTGGATGGCTAATAATAGTCTTTTTGGACAAAAAATTTGTAGAATATGCAAAATCAAATAGAGGAGGATTCTTAGAAGGTCTAATCAAATTTAGAAAAATAGACCTTTCTACAACTTAATTACCATAACAAAACTAACAGAATCCAAATTAAATTTAAATGTAAAATTGAATAAAATAATTACATAATTAATTTGAAAGATGTTTTCTGTTGGTATATTTTTAATTTTTATTATGTTTTCATTCATAAACGGTTTTAGTTTCCATTTCATTTTGTTGTTAAAAATACTCTAATCAAAATATTGAGTTTATTTTTGCTTTATGTATTTTAAAAAAACACCTTTAAAAAAATTGAAAATCTTAAAAAATTAGTATTAAAAATATTACATCATAAAAAATCGTTTTGAGAAGTCAAATTATAAAATTTAATATAAAAATAATTTTTGAAAACAATTTGGCAATAATTGAGCACCGTTTAATATAACCAAAAATTATTTTTAATTATCAATCAATCAGCAATTTTAACTCTGTGCTGCTTTAAAATAATAATAGTTTTGTTTTAAGAATAAAAAATAGTTTATCTAAAGCATATACAAAATTTTAATTAATTTTTTACATTCATCCCAGAAAACTAATGATTAAAATTGTAATTAAATTAATATTAATTTTAAAGATATAGACATTTTCTATTAAGCTCAATCTAAATCTTATTTAAATTAGTTAGTCAAATAGCAGTATGAAATATTCATAAATTTAATGAAGTAAATTTATAAGAAATAAGCAAAAAGCTATAAAATTAATAATTTTTGGAGTATAGTAAATAAAGATTTGCTTAGCTTGAATAAAATGACATGGATACAATTTTAAGGTTATTTAGTTTTAATAAATTTTAGATAACTTTTAAGATGTTATCATCCATAATCCATACTCTCTGTTGCTACTAAATGCTATTTTTGCTTCATTAGAACTTATTTATAGATTATTGACTAATTTTATGATTAAATTCAAAAATTCCCTATTTTAAATATTTTATTTATAAATACTGAATTAGCTTTTTTGAGCAAATATTTTATCATAACTAAATTAGAAAGTACATATTCATTGAAAGTTTTATTAATATATCTAATTTGCAATAAAAATTTAAACTTCTTAATAAAATAAACATATAAATAATATCAAATTTATTATTTTTTTCAAATCCACAAGTAAATATTTAATATAATTATTTTTTGACATATTTTGTTTCATTTAAAAAAGAAAAAAATATAATTTTAATTTTGATTTTTTTAATATTCAAAATATTTTATTTTTATTTAATTATTGTTAATTTTCAAATTTAAGTAGAAAATGAAAATTTATTATTTTAAGGCTAAATCATGAAAATTTACAGTTTTTGTGAGTGAAAGTAGTTTAGAAGTTTCGAATAATAGTTTATTACTCATTGAAAATTACTTTATACTTTTCTACTTCAAATAAATAGGATAATCGCATAATAAATGTTAATTAAAACATAAAATTAATAATTAGTGCCTAACATTTTAAATATTTACTTACTTTCACTTAAATACTCAAAAATTGTTTAAATTATCATAAATTGTAATAGAAAGAATGAATTTAATTAAGAAACAAATATATAGATCTTACTAAAGTTATTTTCTTAAAATTACATGTCAAAAACTAAATAAAAATAGATGAAATAATTATTTAAAAGTATGACCAAAAAAGTTTAATTTATCTTCAAGATATTTGATAGATAATAGAAGATGAAATTAACCATATTTAATTAAATTTAATATGACTCAAACATTTTTAAACAATAAAAATATAAGTCTTAAGCTTATATTTATTTATTTCTATTATTATAAAGTTGGTGTAAAATTATAGACAACCATTAAATTAGTTTTTTTATATTTAATATTTTTATTCTACGTTTATATTTTTTAAATTATAAATACAAATAATTGATATATATAAAAAATAATCAAAAATTAACAACTATAAATTGTCATAAAAATTTATTTTAACAATTTGAATGATGCTAATACCGATTTAATTACATTTAATTAATAAATTATGACATATTTATAAATTATACTGCAATTACTTATTTTACTTTCTATTAATTTTTATATGGTGTAAACTTTTAAATTGAAATGGAATGATATTACATTTTTTAAAGAACTCAAAATTAGCATTTTATTACTATTAATAAAAAGAGTGGATGTGTATTTACTTTCAAATTAATCTTTAATAAATAAATCGTTTTAAAGAATAATTAAATAATATCTTGATACAAGCAGTTCTACTTTTTATTAACTAGTCATCTTTATATTTTTTTTGTGTAGAAATCTACTTATTGATTAGTAATTCATTCATATAATTTGATAGCTTGGTAAAAATAAATTCATTTTTCAATAATCTACTTAATTTTGTTTACTTTCTTTTGAATATTGAACTTTATGCTAAAAATAATAACCCATTTATTTTAATCTTCACAATCAATATTAAAATACAAAAAAAATGAAAAAATTAAATCCTGTCGCTTGAACAAACAATCATAATAATACAATTTTTCCTTATTTTTACTCAAAAAAACACTTTTTGAGCACAATATTTTATCAAATTTGACTGTAAGTTGCCAATAAACAAAATGATATATGCCTAAATTGTTTATAAATTATTGCTGATCTTATTATTTGTCTATTTATTTAAAAATATGATTGAAATTAAACCTAATGAATAAGAATTATGTAGGTTTTTCTTTTGAAGCTGCTAAAGTGATTTAGTTACAAGAAGCTATTTAAAATTTTACAATAATACTAACTCATATATGCATTTCATCTTATTTTGTCTAACTTTGTATCAATTAAACAGAATGTTAAATTAATTAGAAAGATATTATGTTAGCTTAACTTTTGATAAGTTATCTATGAAAACTATTAACAAAAAGATAAATTTCTTTTTAAAATTTGAATACAAATATATAATTTTGTTTATTAAATTGAAATAGTATGCATTCATTTATTATAAAAATATCTAAATCATGCATTTTTGACTGTGTTATCTCAATTTAAAACAATTTCTGAACACCTTTTTGCTTTTAATTATACATATTTAGAGTAAGGTGCATTTATTTTATTTCTACTTAAACAAATTAATAAAATTTGTATACAAGATAAATTAAATTCATACTTTACGTAGTCAAGAAGTCATTCATTTATAAACAATTGTCTAACTAATACTATTAAAATTGAAGTTTATTATATTGTTATTAACATATTAACTATAAAGAAAGGTCATGCTTTAGTGGTATAAATAAGAGCTTTTTTATTTATTTTAAAATATTATTGCATATTTATTGTTTACGCTAATTATGTTTGATTTAGTTGATTTATATTAAAATTAAGTGATCAAATTTGTAAGTTTGATTGGCTAAATTGTACTTTTTGGAGCTAAGTCTGAATCAATTAATACATCTTTTAGCACATAAGAATAACTTTTAATGACAGAAAAATGCTTAACTTTTTGTGATTATATTACTATTTATTTAATATGATTATTAAAAAATGATTAGATTGTGTTATTAGCTTAGTTTTATAATGATAATAGTGAATGTTATAAAATTAGCCATAAGTTCATATTTATTAATAAAGTAAAGCTACAAGATTTAATCAGTTGAATGATTTCAAAAATTAAATTTTAACAATTAGTTCTAAAGTTGTAATTAATATAATCAAAAGATAATTAATTACAGTAAAACAAATATTTTAATATTGCATCATTGGCAAAGATACTATTAATTTGAAGGAATAGTATAATTATAGACATATATAAGAAATAATACTCATCACTCTCAAAGTAAATAAACACTTTTAATGGTGGTTAACAGTAATTTATTTAAATTAAAAGTTGATTAGTAATAGTAAAATTTAGTTAGTAATAGATTCTTTAATCCATAAATAGAAACATAGTTTCAATTCATTCAAGTAAGCCTTCAGCTAAAATAGCTTGTTATGTAAAATCTATCTCAATACTAGAATTCAAGCTATAATCTTATTTATAATTTACCTACATATATTTTTTTTGTTAAATGATTGAAGAATAAATTTTAAAACAAGGATTCATTTTAAAATATAATCGAAATTAATTATTTTATGCTTGCTAAATGTTAATTATTTTTTATTTAAAATCCCATTTTTCAGATTATGCCAAAAATCAATAAATAAATAAAAAATTAATTTGGTTTGGGAACTAGATCTGCAGAATATTTAATTCGCTTCAAAGCACATTTTTTAGATTTGATGCTTATTTCAATCAAAATATCATTTTAATAAAATAATACAATAAAATGTCTTAAAATATTTGTAAAATTAAGTAAAAAAGATGGATTAGATCTTTTAAAATTTAATTTAGCGAAAACTTAATTTTAAAGTGATTTATTCCTAGTAAAAAATCAGCTTTGTTTAAAAATTCTGGCTGTAAATTAAAAGATATTTCAAAATACTTATCGTTCTATGGACTTTCTATTGAATTATGAGATTACTTATTTTATATTACTTTTACTTTTACTATAAAACTCCATTAAAAATATAGTTAATACTGTAAAAATGTCTAATTCTCCACACATTAAATTCATTAAATGAAATATTTTAACACATGTTTAGGTTCGTTTTGAGAAGAAAAATCCATTTCATGCTTTTAATTTACAAACTAAATATACATTTTTCTTTAGATAAAGGCAGATTCAATTATTTCTCAAAATAATGAATTAAAATAGACAAGAAATTTCATATGAATAAGTTAGAAATGTAAAAGGGATTAATTAATTAATAAATAAATCAATTATCTTATTCCTTGATTTTTTTAATTTGTCTCTTTTTTTCAGGAATAGAGCAAATATAATCCAATAAAGGAATATTAATTACTTTCTTTGTAACTACAATACCTTATTATAAGTAGTGTTTCTTTAATTCAAATTTTATCTATAAATTTAATTATTTGTAAACATTCATTAGCAAATAAATTTAATAAAATCAACTCTTTTATTTGCAAATATTTATAATACAAAGACAAATATTTTAATAAGCCAACATGATTGAATTAAATATTCCTTAAAACTCTAAAAGACAGGAGACTGAAATGCAATAAATGACAAAAGAGTAAAAAAAATCGTAAGTCATTGCATCTGCATTTGAAGAACTCAGATAATCTATTAATAATCTCAACTCTGTTATTGAATACAGAAGAAAGCTTACTTAAATAAATCAATCTATTAAATTAGAACCTGCTGAAGGACATAATAATCATAATTAACACATTCCTTGCTTTGAAGAAGAGCTTTATAATGAAAAATAAGATAATGCACCTGATGCCATTTAAATTTAAATGGCTGAAAAAGCTCACAGCAAGCAAGCTCCTCCCACTAAGAAGGAAATCATATAAAATGAAATAATGAAGAGAGATGAACATAAAGTAGATCTTGGTATTCTTGTTAAACGTTATGGAACAGATATTTTAAAGGGACACCAATAATCTAGAGCTGAACAACTTAACTTAGAATTAGGTAAATTTTGATCAAATTTTCTTTAATTGAATCAAATTTTTTTTTTAATTTACTAAAACTCCTTTTTTTTAAATTATTTAGGTGACAATAAGCTATCTGAAAAGCCCAAGGAACCACTTATTTTTAAATTTTTGAGGGAACTTGTCACTCCTTTTGCTCTTTTGCTATGGGTTTCAGCAATTATTTGTTTTATTGCATACGATATGAAACCCTCTGGAGCCGATAATCTCTATTTTGGAATTATTTTAATTATTGTTGTATTGATTACTGCAATTATAACCTATCAATAAAATAAAAAATCTGAGGCTATTATGGATTCATTTAAAAACTTCTTGCCTCAAAAAAGTGTTGTCATTAGAGATGGATATGAAACTCAGATCAATGCTGAAAAGCTTGTAATTGGCGATATTGTCAAAATCAAGGCAGGAGAAAAAATTCCAGCTGATGTTCGTTTAATTTAAGTGAATGAAATGAAAGTAGACAATTCTGCTCTTACTGGTGAAAGCGAGCCTTAAATTCGTTCAACTATTTGCAGCCACCCCGAATCTCTCCTTGAAACAGCAAATGTTGCCTTTTTTGGTACCCTCTGCAAAGAAGGTTAAGGCACTGGTATCGTTATTTAAATTGGTGACAAGACAACTCTTGGTGAAATTGCAGGAATGGCTTAGGCTGAAAAGAAAACAAAAACTCCACTTCGTATTGAATTAGATAGATTAATTCTCTTCATGGTTTTTGTTGCTTTATCTCTTGGCGTTCTATTTTTCTTACTTTCATTTTTCCATGCCGGCTATGATGCTATGACATCAGTTGTTTATGGAATCGGTATTTTAGTTGTTAATGTTCCAGAAGGTTTGATTTGTTGTATTACTATTTCACTTGCAATAACAGCTCAATCTCTTCATAAAAAGAATGTCTTGGTTAAAAATTTGGAATCAGTAGAAACTCTTGGATCTACTTCTTGCATTTGCTCAGACAAGACAGGTAAATTTATTAATTAATTTGGAAAATTAATAAAAACTCCCCAGAATATAAAAATACATATCAGATTAAAAATTTTGAAACAAGTACTTTACTATTAATTTGAGTAATTAATCTTCTCTCTTTTTTTAAAAGAGGGGGCTGATTTTATTTAATTGCGTCACCAAATAAATAATCTTTACAATTTCTTGATTTTAGCTGAATTTTAATCTTCTTGAATAGAATGATTAATTTATAAATATCTATATTACTATAATCTTACTATGCAAATTTACTTACCAGCGCTAAGAAACTACTATTAATTTTACATTTTTTTAAATTTTTTTTTCAATAATCTAAAAATAGGTACTCTTACTTAAAACGTAATGACTGTTGAGCATATTTGGATCAGTGGTTAATAAATTAAAGCTAAAAACAAAAAGTTAGTTGAAAACGCAAGTCAATTAGATTACAATGAA
>JH720050.1:184493-249298 GCA_000231845.2 Tetrahymena malaccensis 436 | reverse complement strand
AAAATGATTTAAGGTATTATTTTTGAAACTGCCTTGGCAGCATTCTTAGTACTTACTCCAGGTGTAAACACAGTTTTTGGTGGTCGTTCAATTGAATTTTGGTAATTTGGTGTATCTGGAGTTCCATTTTCTATTATGGTCCTTGTCTGGAATGAAATTAGAAAGTACTTAATTAGATCTCATAGATGGTTTTTAAAGTACTCTTACTGGTGAAATAAACATATTTCAATAACAAATAAATAAATAAATTAGCTAATTATAACCATTTTTGAACCTTATAAATTTTAATTAAAATTTAATTTCATTTAATTTAATATATATAACTATAATTTAATATATCTTTATTTCAAATAAATTTTGTTTTGTATTCTGAAAATATTGACTTACTTCAAATGCTTAAAAACAAACTTTTGTATCTTTAAATAAATATATTTGATCTTTGTATTTGAATACTTTACACAAAATTTATTTAAATAAGATTATATATTTACTGTTTTAACAAATATCTGATAAATATTTTACTTAATTTTACTTTTAGTTTCATTACGATAAAAAAATTTTTATTAAAAATTTAAGATTAATATAAATTAATTTAATAGGCTTAATTAAGAATATTTAATCAATAAAAATTTATAATTTTCTATTTAAATTAACATATTTACTTATCCATATTTTTAAAAAATATTTGCATTTTAATTTAATTACTTACTTACAAAAAATAATTTTGTAAATCAGTCATCTGCATTCTAAAAACAAATATTTAATTTATTTGATATTTAATATCTTTCTATTATCCCTTAGAAATATTCTCTGATAAACAATAGAAATTTTATTTTTTAAAAAATAAATTAATAAATAAAATATAAAATAAAATGGAAATTATGAAAAAAGTTTTTGATAAATAATATTTGTAAAAATTATATTTTTAGAGCTTAAGAGAACCATAAATTACAAAATGATAAAAAAAAAATTTGATAACTTTAAAAGAATCTATTTATTTTTACTAGATTAAATAGAAAAAAAGCAGCTTAATAAAGTATTTGAGATAAAAATAGAAATGAATTTCATACAAATAATAATATTTTTCTTTTCTAAATGAAATACAACATGATAAAAAATTTTTTGTTGAAATATCTTTATATTTTCTTCAATCAAATATATTTTTAAAGAAATAGAATGAATCTTAATTAAGAATTGAATTAATTGTATTTCACCTAAAGGATAATTTTAATTTAAATAAAAATATAATGGAGAAAGAAAGTATTAAATAATATTTTACATTAGATAGTCTCAAATAGGTAATTGATATTTTCCTTTAAAAAATATAATCTAAATTATTTTTTATTTAAAAAAAGTTAGATAGCTCTACAATTTTATAATTAAAATAAATCAAAGTCTATTTAAAGTAAAAATTAATAAATCAATTAGTTTAAAAATTATTACTAATATTATTTATTAAATAATACTTTTATTCATTTTCTATTTATTTAGGTAATTAACTTATATTTATTAATTACAAGCTGCTATTTTAGAGAAAAATTGAACTTATTCAATAATTTATGTGAATAGTTATCAAAGATTAATAATCTTACAAATTTGTAACTCTAACTCAGGTATTAACTAATTAATAAATAATTTATTTGTTATTTTACAATTATCTTTTTTATATTAACAAAATATTTATTCTAAATTTAATATTTATCAAATTGTGTTTCTGATATATAATTTACTTAATTTCTTAATATTTGTTTGTATATTTATATTTTAATTTGTTTTAAATTTACAAAATTTATTTTATCTTTAATAGATCTAATTAAATAAATGATAAAACTTTATTAAGCCTCGGTAATACTTTGACAAAATTTACCAGTCTTTCAAATCTAGCACTAGATATCCAGTAAAATTTGTTATACATTTTAATTATTTATTTACTTACTAAATAACTAACTAACTTACATTTTAACTTATATTATCTGAGACAACACAAAATGCAATTATTTTTTAATTTATTAATCATTTTTTGAAACGATCTTTCTATCAAATATGCCTTTTTTTGTCATTTATTTTTAATATTCATTAAATTAAACTTTTTTTATCTAATAACTTCAAGATACAATTCTATAAAAAAAGATGGTGCAATTAGCTTAGGTTCTTTTTTAGGTTAATGTTCTAATCTTTAATATTTGGAGCTTCTAATTGGGTAATTCATTTTCCTACCCATCTCAATAATGTTTTTTTATAACATATATATCAAAATATTTAATAAAAAATCTTTGTGAATTTTAAAAATCAAATTTTCTTTAATTTATTTTCAGTTATTTAATTTGGCAATTTCTTGTAATTTATTGAAATAATTTCTAAAAAGTTGGAATGAAATAAATTATTAAGGTGCTATAGGATTAGTTTATGCATTATCTAAGTGTAAAAAGCTTTCTACATTTGTTTACGACTTAGGGTATATTTTTATATTTTATCGTTTTTCTTTGAAAAATATTTTTTTGTTTTCAACAATAAATGAATAAATCTTTTTTTTAAAAGAGAAAACTAGCTAAGAGAAGATATGATTATATATTTAAGCACTGCTTTAGGATAAATCACTAGCCTTACAAAGCTTGATCTTAAAATTTAGTTAAAATAGTTTTTTTTAATCTATAATCTAAAAGTTTAGTTTTATAAAAACCCCTTAATAATCCTTTTTATTTTTCTGATGATTTGAATTAATCTCAAAGGATACATTTAAATTCAGATTTCTTTATTCAAAAGTATTAATTTTAATTTTATTTAAGTGAAAGTAAAATAGGGAATAAGGCTATTTCAGATATATTTAATTTTTTAGAGGATAGTATAAATCTAACAACTTTAAATCTTTCTCTTCAGTAAAACAAATTTATATAATTTGAATTAAAGTTATTTTATTGTTTGTAATTGTTAAATGCTTAAAATATTATTACTTATTTTTACATTATAATTATTTATTTTTAATTCTTATCTAAATAAATTAAATTAGATGGGATGCCGAATATCGAGGTTTATCTGATTTCTATCAAAAATTCGCAAAATGCTCAAATTTATAGTATTTAAGGCTTTATCTAGAGTAAAGAAGGCATTTTAACTTGTTTGAAATTTTTCTATTTAAGGAATTTTATTATAAAATAAGAAATAGTTTACCATTTTTTAACTATAATGAAACTATGCTAACAGTTCATTCTAATTAAAATTTAAATTTTATGTATAAAAATAACTATTATAATAGCTTGTTCATAATGAGGGAGTATCAAATTGCTGATGAAATAGATTTAGCTTCTATTTTAAAGAACTTCACTTAACTGAAGTTTTTAGAAATAAATCTTGGGTAAAACAAAGTTTCTTTATCTTATTAGTTTAAATAATTTCCTAAATTATTCTGTAAATTAAACTAAAAAATAATATATTTTTTAAAAGCAACTTAATTTTAAAGTGATAAATTATTTAGAAAATAAATAAATAATTATAACTTATGTATAAAAGGAAAAATAAAATTAAAAAAGACAGTTATCCTAATTTCAGATCTTTAACAATTAAAGCTAAAAGATTAGTTAAAATAATAATATCATTTTCCAAAGAATAATGAAGTGTTTTCTTCTAATTGGAATAGGTTTAAGCTTAATTATTTACTTATATCCTTTACAATTTAAAAAGCATTTGTGTGTTTTTATGTATGTGTGCTTATTAGATTGATACATTTACTTTTTTTATTTAAATTTATCAAAATTATATATAAGTAAATAAATATGCAAGGCAAGCAAGTACGTGAGTAAGCAAAAAAATATTCGTACAGTAGTTGTTCATAAATAATAAGATAATTTTTAATTTAAAGAAGAAAATTGTTTCAAATTATTTTCTTTCTCTTTAATTAAAACAGAATTAAAAAAACTTTTAATAAAATTAAAAGAAGTTGTATAACACATCTTTATTTTTGATATATAACTAAAGAAGTCAATACGAAAATGCAAAATATAATTCCTTATTATATGTTAATTTGCTGGAATTTAACATTAATAATTAAAGAGTTTTTTTGAAAATAATTATACATCGTGTGTTATTTTAAGTATTTTCGATAAATTGATGGGTTGTGTGGAAGCTGGTTATCTTTTTATATTTATTTGAATATATTTTTTATCTTAAAATAAATAATTTTTTAAACTAGGAGATAGAGTATTTAAATAATATCAATTAAACAATTTTAATTTAATTAAAACAAAAAAAATAATAAATTTGAGTAAGGCTTTGTGAATTTTATTTGAAAAGCTCTTGAAATCTTAAGATATTTGAAGAAACTAAAATCTGAAAATATCAATCAATAGAATTTGATAAATTATAATAAAAATTTGACTATTAAATTAGAATAAAAAACATACAGCTGAAACTAAAATAATGAATTTAACTTATTAACTTTTTGAAATAATATAAAAAAAAATTTACTTCTTTTCTAATAAATTTAGCAACTAATTTGTGATATTGCTTGATAAAAATAATTTAAAGATCAATTTAAAGTAATAATTTATATTTTTAATGATAGGTAAAATAATTTTGATTTGTTTACTATTTTTCACCAAAATCGCTAATTAATTTACTTTAAAAATTTTTAATTCAGTAAAATTATATGTTATTTCTTTAGTTTTTAATAAAAAAATATAATGATCATTCTACTTTTTTTACTTTAGTATTATTATCGTTTGTAAAAACCTTTATTTTTTTGCTGATTTAAAGTTTGATATTTTAATGAAGCTGAGATAAAAATTTATCTTACAGTTAATTGTAAAGGATAAGTAAATTTTTGAAATAAATTAGAATACACAAATTCTTACAGTTTTTTGCTTTGTGAGATGAATAAGATTAATTAAAAATATATGTCTTACTCAAATAATACTCAGAAAGGACTATATCTCTAGAGTTATTTTGTTATTAAATTAATTTAATTTTAACATTGTAAATAGCAACATTAAGAAAGTTAATTTTATTAGTTTGTTAACTTTAATGTTTACAATTTTTTAGAGACTTTAAATTACTTCCATTTCTTGTTACTTATCATAGAAATTTTGTATGTTCTTCTAAGCAATACGATAAGTATTTTTTTAAATGAATTTGATTGTAAAAAAATTTAAAATATTTTAAAAATAAATATCATAATGCTAAAATTTTCTTTTGTTGGTTCTTTAACAAAATATTTTATAATTGTTCTACTAGCAAAATACTAAAGCAAAGTAAATATTAATTGATCCTAAAAAATTTCATAAAAAAAGTGATAGCAAAAATAAGAAAATATGTAAATATATTTATGAATAGAATAAATAAAATGCATATTATCATTCATGAGCGTAGCTAAAAAAGTAATATTATTAATTTAAATTTGAAAAGATTAATTAAAGTTTTACATTCCAAATTAATTAATAAATAATATAACAAGTTACAACACTAAAAGTAGTAAGAAAGCTTTCCATGAAGAGTATAAGCAAGAAAATTAAAAATTACTTGTTTGAACTGTTTATGACAGTTTTAGAAATCATAGAGGACAAGCCAAACTTTTTATTTAGCAAGAAAATTTACTGCATACTTATGACTGTTAATATTTTTCAAATAAGTGGATACATCTTTTGCACTACAGGGGCAAGATATTTTTAAGACTAAAAGATCACAATAGTTGCGCATATAAACGAAGTTTCAACTGGCACATTCTTACTCCTTCTTAAGGGAAATGATAATCTAACAATTTTCTTCTTTTTAATCTTACAGCTTGTTGTATATTCTTACACAATATATGTCATTATTCTCAATTACATCAAAAATCACTAAAGATCGTGGTATTTACAAAATAAAAAAACCTTTATGACTATAAATTAGATGCTTATTGTTTTTTTCACACTTTACTATTGGATTTTTTTAACACCGTTCACAGAAGTAGGACTAGGGATGCTCTCTTGTAACGAAAATGCGTTCCTTTAAGCTTATAGAAATAAAGGAAACTGTAGCCATAAGCCTTAAATATGGAATATTTTAGGAAGTTTGGCAGTAGTTCTATCTGTAACCACAAATATTTTGATCAGTTTTTTCTTTAGAAACTATGAATTTTGTGAGAGTAATCTCTTAAAGAGGAAATTTGCTAATCTCTAAATTCCTATTACCTTTTCCTTTTTCTTTCTACAAATGATTTACTATTTAGGAGAAATACTCCCCAGCTACTTTAAATATATCATAGCTCAAGTTATGGGTATTTTAATGATTCTTGATATCTTCTTAAATTACCCTTATAGAGACTAGATCATATCAATTTTTTATATTATTGGAACTTCGTTTTTTTGGGTAAGCCACACAATATTAACAATATTTTTTAATTTGAATTCTTTCAAAAGTACAGAGCTCTTTTATCTAATGAGTTTCTCAATAGTTCTTGTAGCGTTTTTAATCTATTCTCTCTCAAGATATTAATACGATTAAATGCTAAATTAGTGTGGTTCTTCTACTTTGCATAGCTAATCTAGGTAAATTAATTTTTTTCTAATAAAATTTGGGATAAAAAAATGATTTTTTAGGCTATTATGGCTATATTAAGTTATTCCTTACAGAAATAAGCAAAAACATTATTTTAAACAATGAATGGTAAAAGATCACAAATATACTAAATATTGAAAATTGAATTAATAGAAGTTATTTACTAAAATTACAAATTTACTTCTTACCTTTGCTTAAAAAAAAAAAAAATTAAGCATTTGAAAGAAAAAGACTGAAGGCATTAAATTAAAATTTAAGAAAACAAAAAAATACAAACAAATGAATGGCTGCAAAAAAATTTTGTTAGAAATATTTGCAAACTTTAAGATTAATAAAAATTCATCTCAAATTAGAAAAGAACAAAAAATTTAGCAGGTTTAATAAAATAGCAAAGCATATTCTTGATGAAATATATTTATCTTTTACTTTATTTATATAAAAATTGTGCTAGGATTTGATTGATTTGTAATATAAATTATCAATTTTAATTACCATGTGTATTAATTATGCTTAAATTTTTGTAATATAAAATAGAACATAAGACGATATAGATTTTTACTTAGAGTAATTTTGGCTTACAAGTTAATAAGCCTAAAAAAATGACAAAAGCAGAATAATTCTTTTGCGGATGGTTTCCTAACACAGAGAGCACTGCAGGAGGGATGTCTGCAATTGCAAGCTAGAAGATCTTTACAATGATAAACAGCTATTGAGAGAAGAGTTAGTTAAGAATATTATTGACACTGTCTTCATTGATAGCTTGCAAAGTAAGGCTGCAATTAAAAATAGAGAAACAAGAGAGCATTTATTTCTGAAGCACATTACATTTATAGCTAAATTCTAAAGAAATCCATTACGCTCTTACTACGAGCTAAAAAAATACTAAAGGACCTACCCAAATGATAAATCCTCATATTTTATAGGAGTTTCACAGGTTCTATCAAAAACATTTGAATAAATGATAACCTCAAATTAGGAGCTTCTTTACTCAATGCAAAAGTAGGAGCTAAATTCTACTTTCAACTAAAAGGTGACTCTTTCTATGAATGACATCCTAAAAACATAAGAAATATAAAACCAACTCGTTCCTCTTCTTGCTGAATACACACGAAGTAAGCTTCAACATTTTTAACAGTTGATGTCTAGCGCTTCTTCTATGGAAAGTATCAGAAATGCTTCTAAATAATTGTATGCTAAATAAATAAAGATAAGATATGTATTTAATAAATACTCAAAAATCTTAATTAATGCATCCAAAATAGAACCTAATTTTATTATGCAAAAAGTAAATTTTACTTTAAAAGAAATAAAAATTATTTTTACTTTTTCATTTATAAAAAAATCCTTTTAATTTCATCAAATTTCAATTATTAATAGATTCTTTAGATATTTTAAATTATCATCTTTAACGAAGTAAAAAAACCTTTGCTATTAGAGAGATAAATGGCGAATCTGATATAAAAAGGATCAGCTAGGCCTTTAGATGAATTAAATTCATTTTAGTTGGTTAACGGAAACATAATAACTATCCTTACAAGTCCTAATTAAAATTTTAAAATAATGAATCATTCAAATACCTAATTGGCTGATTTTTTTGGATACAATTAGATTTAATTCTCAAATGTTAAAAAAATTGAAAACCTTATGCCTTCTTACATTTCAAATATTCATTCGTAATTAATTAGTGGATTTATTCACAAAGGTCACTCAAATATCCTTTCAACTAATCATAAAGTATTTTCTTTAAGCAAAAATGGCTTTATCTTTCCTGTAAATTTACAAGTTTCTATAAATTACTAATATAATGATGATTTTATCATGACCGCTACTATTTTAAAGCTAATATCTTAGTCAGGCTATATAGTTTTCAATTAATCAGGAAAAATTAAAGGGATAGATAAAGTTTTCTTTTCTACTTTCTTTGATTTAAAAACTGAAGATGACAACTATGAAGATCAACAAGAAAATGCAGTAAATAAAATCTATTTGATAATTTAAATAGGACTAAATTATTTCTAATAAATAGGATGATGATCAAAACCAATAAATTATTTTGAAAGAGATAAATAAAATTAACATGTTTCTATTTTTTCCAAGCCTGATTAACACAATTAAATAATTTTATAAAGAGTTACCAACTTATACAGGTGTTGAGTAGGATATTTAACAGGAAATAAATAATAAGATTAATGATAAAAATATGAATTTAAAATCAATCAGTAGAAGATTAATATTCAGTAAAAAAGATATTTAGTTAAATATACCTTTTAATTTAATAGAACTAAATTAACACTTTGATTAGCAATTATAAGATTATCAAAAATAAGCCAAGATTAATTTATAATATCAAACCTAAAAAAGTTCTAATTCTTCTAAAAACTCATAATCGCATTACAAAAGTCTAGATGAATTAAATTTTTTCTAAAGATTCTATAAAAAATTGAATTAGGTAACAATTTTTTCTTACAATTTAATCATTTTTATTTAGTATTTTTAAAAAATTCTTAAAATTTCAAAATCTTGAAAAATCTGTCATGTTAACTATGTTGATTTACTTTTAAATATATTATTCATCAAATTAAGTTAAGCTTTTTCAATTGATTGATTTATCAGACAATGTTGAATTTAGTTTAAAAATGTATATTTATTAGAAAAAAAAGATATTTTTGATAAACTGTAAAATAAACAAAATATGCATTTAATCACACCCCCAAAAACAAAATTATGTTTATTAGATATTATCATATTTCAGAAACTATCAGAAAAAAATTAATTTTTTTCAGCCTTTCATTTTACAGTATATTTTTTTATATCTAATTTAATTTTAAAGATGTTTTTATTTAGATTAATATGGTTGAACTAAATTAAGAAAAAGAATATAATTATTTTTAAACAATTCACATTTGTTTAAAATTTAAAATATAAATTTAAAAAAACTGTTCATTTTCATTTATGTTTACTTATTATGGTTAACCTTAATTTAATTTATCATTTTTTAAAAAGGAATGGAATAAAACGAACTGTATTAGAAATATTAATTGTTAAGCTAATTTAATAGTGCACATAATAAATAGTTACAATCAAAGACACTAACATATTATAGAAGATTAAGAGTTTATCTTTGAGCTTGAAATAAATGATTTGAAATAGTATCAAAAAAAAGCTATAAACATTTAGGATCTTTAAAATAAGCATTCATATAAACAAAATTTATAAGTAGTATAAGAATATGAAAACTCCTTTTCAGAGTCAGTCAGTAATACAGAATTTACTTCAGAGAAAACAGGTTCTTAATTTTTCAAATAAGTGCTAAAAAATGAGCTCGCAATCTAAGATTAATAAAGGAATACTTAAATCAATTTTAAACATATTTAGGACTAAAATCCTAATTAATTAAATAAGTAAAATGATTCTACATAAAATACAAAGAATTAATTTCCTAGTTAAGTTTTAGTTTCATAGACTTCAGTCGAAAAAGTAGAGTGTAGTAATGGCTTTGATACAATAGAAAGAATAAATCAGACTAATGACAAACAATTTAAAGATTTAAAACCAGAAGAAAAGATTCAAGAAGAAGATTATAATAATTTAAATTTACTAAGCTAAATTCCATCAAACAAAAACTTATTATCTTAGCAAGAATTAGAGATGATCTATTTAAGCCCAAAGCATTTTAAAAGTGAAAAAAATTTGAATAGTTATTATAATGATAAAGATAATGAAGAAAATACTTATATATTTTCTAAAACATCAGTACATAGAGAAAATTCAAATAATCAATTATAAAAAACTTAACAAATTATCTCTTTAAATAATATCAGCCTACCTCATTTAGCTTAACTTCCTATAAAAAGTCATTCTGAATAACTAAAAAGCTTTGATGGTAAAAATTTAAACAATAATGGTAGTTTTTAGCTAATTGAATTATATAGAAAAAGCCTAATTTTGAAGAGTAAAAAAATTTCAGAAGTATAGTAATAAAATAAATTAGTAAAATATAAAACAGAATTATAAACTGATAATATAAGAAATACACCTTCTCGCCCTACAGATAATACAGATAAATAAGAAAAAGAAGCAATTAAGCTAAATAAAAAAATTTAAATGGAAAACATTCTTGAAGGCTCATCTACCACATCAAAAAGTTCAAACAATTAAAACCTAATTGTAGATCAAATAATTCATAAAAGATCAATAAAAAGTAGCTGCAAGACAACGTTGCTAATATGTAAAATATTTACTTAAAAGAATTTACGACTAAACTTAATTAATTTTAATAAAAGTATTTAATATTCTAGCATTTATATGTATCTTTGTTGCCTATTAAATTCAAATGAGAAAATAGCTAAAAACCCTTTAAGATTCTATTAACACGAGCCAGCAGCAATCATTATTAGGATAATATTATGATTAATAAGCATTGACTTAACTAATTAAATATGAGTATAATTTAAATATGCTTCCTAAAGATTTAGAGAGTGTTGTTAAAACTTTCGATCAATCTTATTGCTAATAAATAAGATCTAATTTCTAAACAGAGCTTTAAAAGAACTTTAATTCTATAATTTAATAGTACTAAAATTAGAATTAGATAGAAGTTAATATCTTCTCCTTGAAGTAAAATTTTCTTAATATTTTATTTAAACATAGATTTTGAATGTGGATTTATTTACCTCATAGATTCATATCAATCTAATTTGTTTATATAAATTATTTTACTTAAAATTTTTTTCTTTTTTTTAAATTTTGAACTTCCATACTTATGATATTAAATGAATACTTAGCAGAAATAACAATAAATAGTTTTATTTTTTATCTTAAATTAATTCAAAAATAAAGACAATTATTTTTTATAATTATTTTATTAAATTAAACTATTTTAATATAGGTAAAAATAAGTAAAAAAAGTGAATTATCTAGAATACTATTTGCTTGCTCTGCAAAATTTAAGAGAGGTTTGCTAAGAAGATAATAAAAAATAAAGTTAAATCAATGCCATATATTTTATGTATGAAAACTAAATTGGGATTTAATCTATTTCGACAAATTTCATTGAAAATAACTTTAATCAATAGGAGATAATAATAGATTAATTATAAAAATGCATCATGTTAACAATAATAATAACTGTTGTATTAATCTTTATAACCTAAATTGCATCTATTCCATTGATGAGATAAATTAATAAATTTTAAGAAATTATTTATTCTGTGCTTTTGAGAACTACTTTTGATGAAGTAGATAAAGAAATTAAAAAACTAGAGCTTTTTTATAAACATTTAATGAGTCATCATTATTGCTGGATTGGTTATAATTTTTGTAATGATTTTATTTAAGAGAAAGCAGCCACTTTACAAGTAAACTCAGTTGACGGCTCAACTACTATATCTACCAAAGTAGCTTTAAAATAAAAAAGAAAAAATAAAGTTGAAAGCAAAATATAATAACAGCATTTCAGCTCTAAGCTTAGTAATTAAAAGCTTTCTGTTTTCAAATATTTAATTTAACTTTCTTTATTTGGTATTTCTGCTATTTGCTTTTTAGCTGTGTCCTTCATTTTTTTTAATTACCAACAATCCTATTTGAAAGAAAAGCTGGATGTTTATAATATGACAATTAAATCAAAATTAGCTTTTCACTCAATTATTACTCTCAGTGAATTTGCTTTTAGGAAAAGCGCTATTTTATAATTTGATCAGAATTTTCCTACTGATTAATATTAATATGCTGTAAAAAGCTTTAATTAAGATCAAGATCTTTTAAAATCTTACATTAATTATATGTCTAATGCTCTTCAAAACACAAGCATATTTGGTAATGAAAATATAAATTATTTATAGAATTTATTTACTTAAAATTTATGTGATATATTCAAGGATGAATAAATATGCCAAAATTCAATTACAAAGTAGAAAGCAATAAATGGATTCTTTTCTATTATTTCTAGCTATTTATACTATTTTTAGTAATTTAACTAACTTATTGAAGGCACTCTAAGCTAAAAGTAAATGATTTAATTATCTGAGGAATACTCTTCACTTGAATAATACAAATACCTTATTGCTTAAGGATTTTAGCTTCCAGTTGAAACTTTTAATCTCATTTAAAACGAAATTTATTAGGTCTTAACAAACCAAATTAACCTAATTTAGCAATTTTAAATCTTATACATGATTATTGGTGAAATTACATTGATAGTAATTTGGCTAATTTACAGTTTTTATATAAAATATAAAATAACATTAGACATACATTCTGCTTAATTTGCACTAACTTGCTTACCATTTTAAAAGGCACAAGAAGAAACAATAATTTATCTCCTAAAATCTATTTTCAAATATTGATTTTAAAAAGAGCTTAATTTTTCAATCAAAAATGATAAATGACACTCATTGCTTGATAATTTTGCTATCTAAAATTATAATTTCAGCATCTTTAAAATATTTTTCAATTCATATTTTTTAATTTAATTATTTAACTTTCTTTTTATGTCTTTATCTTAGTAACTTTTTAAATATTGTTGAAAAGAGATTAGTAAAAAAATTAAGAAAAGTATAAATTTATAATTAATTAATTTATAAATGTTGAAAGCAAAATTTCAATATTTAAAAAAAAACAATCAGAATCAAAAAGAAAATAAATAAAAAATTTATTCTTTCATTTTTTATTACAAAATTTTAAAAATATAACAATTGAAAAGAAATAAGCTATTTTTTACTACAGATAAAGCGCCAAAATTAAGAGATTAGTGCAGTTTGATAAACCAGAGTCTAAACTTAAAAACTTTCATTCTTTATTTTATTGTCACTTTTTAATAATAAAGAAAATATATTAATAAAATATAATAAAATATTTAGAGTTTAATAATTATTGAAAGTAAAAGTTAAAATTCTATAAATTAAATTAACATAAATATGCATTTTAATAAATAAAAAATATAACGATTGATTAATAAATTAGATAATAAATACTAATAAATTAAATTGCATGAGAACATTTCTAAGATAAGTATGAGATTTAATCAAAGTGTTTAAAAAGTATTTAAAATGTAAAAATAAATATAAAGGGTATTTTATTAAAAATAAGTAATTTACATCTTTAAGTACATACAATTATTCTATTAAATCATTTATTTTTTACTAAAATTATTAAAAATTATTTATAAATTCAATTATTAAAATAAATTTTAGAAATTAAACTGATTTGAATAAGGATTTATTTAATACTAATTTACTCAAATAGATGCAATAAATTTAATATCACAACCACTTAAGGACAGTAGAATAATTAAGAAAATGATGATTTAAGTAGAATAAATTTTTAGTAATTTATTTTATCTTCTAATTGATAATTATCTGTTTTTAATTTTTACATAGACTTCTATTTTCATGTCAAAAGCCCAATTATTTACAATAAAATTTAATAGAAAAAAAAAATAGCTTACTTTTAGGAAGATTTTGAAGACACATTTTTATAAACTGCTAGTAAAATTTAATTTTTCAAAAATATTTAAAGATAAATTAAAAGCAGATATAATAAAAGTAAATTTTGCTCAAAAATTCATTCTAGTATGTTTCTAAATTTATCTCATATAAAAGGTTATTTTTTTATTTATATTTTAATGATAAAGTATTGAAATAAACTTAAGTCTAATTAATTTTGGATATTATTTTAAAGTGGTAGAATAAAGAGTTTATTTCGAACAGCGTTTTTAATCTACATTTCATTAATTATTAAATGCTAACAAAAAATTAAAGATAATAACATTGATTCTTAACTTAATAAATAAAAAATAACTAAGGATATATATAAATTATTATTATTACTAGTTTTTGTAAATTAAACTTTCAATTTAAATTCTATATTGAATTTTTTTATCAGTTTCTAAACTTTATGAGATGTTTTTGTTATCAATCAGTATATGAAGAAAATTTTAACAATCAAGTTTAGTTTTTCATTACCATTTCTATGGTTTATTAACTTAAACCCTACTCCTCCTCAATATCTAGATTTAGATTAATATTTTCAGCAACTATTTCATTTGGTCTATCAGTTTCAATTTTAGTTTTGATATTTTCTATCTCTAATTAATTTTCAATCATTTTTATTTCTGTTTAACTTTATTAATTTTTAATCTTTTGATACTCAAATTTCATTGTTTCTAAATTTAATCCTAATTTTTTTACCTTAACTAAACAAATAATAAATACAATAATTAAAATTAAAACAATAGCACCAATAGCAATAATAGGAATTAATAAAATAGAGTCGGTATTAGAATTATTATCTTATTTGGTTTAATTCGCAGGTTAACTATTTAAGCAATTTCCAAGAGGACATTCAACACATAACTCTAAGCCAGATACTGTATCCTAAGCAATTAAATCACATTTTTTACATTTATTTTCAACATTATCCCATTAAAAACCTGATAAACATTTTTGAGAAGATTTACAACTTTAACCAAATTAAGTAACAATTGCATTTCCACAATATGTTAAACAAATTTTCTAAGATTTATAGAAATACTATGAGGCTAAACAATAATTATCAGCATTTTTGCAATCATCTAGTAAAGTTACTAAACTACAATTTTGACATTAATATAATCCTAAAGCATCATCATATATTTTTTGAGTACATGGCTACGCTAATACACACTTATTATCAGTTGTACTCCATTGATATCCTTAAATACAAGAATAAGTGTCTTCTTAGCATGTAAGTTAATCTTATGCAATTTTACCATTTTTGCAATAAGCAAAACATTAATAAGTTGGTTTGACTTATTATTATTCGTTTGCTTTACATTTACCACAGTTAGTTGGAAAATTAGTTGAAACTAAATCACAATTTGGACACTAAATCAAGGTTGAGTTGTCATTATAACTTGGATCACATGAATTACCTTTAATTAAAATTAAAGATAAGATTCCTATTAAAAACTGTATATTTTATGTTTTACTTTTCATATTCATAAATTTAATATTTTTTTTTTAATTAATTATTTTGAAATCAATTGATGAAGCTAATACTTTTAAAATCAAAGCTAAATTAAAAATAGAGAAATATTTCTGAAAGATATTCCTTTAAATCTAAGTTTTTTTAAAAAATATCTAATGTAAAGAACAAAAATTTAAATAAGGTTTTCCATTTATTGATTTAATTCATTTTTTATTAAATTACATATTATTCAAAATCATTTTAATTATTAAAGCAGGAGAATAAATGTTTCTGTATATGTAAAAATAAGAGAAAAACACTATAAACAATAAATAAATTTTGTAAACATATTTATCTAATCTTTCATTTTTTAAGATTACTTGGATGCTACATATCACCAAAATAATTTACAATCATTTTCTTCCAAAATAATACATTCAGTTTCTCTTTCTATTGAAAAAATGCTCTGTTTAAACACTCATTTGGTTATATGTAATATTCATTTGTATGTTTAAAAACAATTATCTAAAATGTATGGCTTTATGCTAAAGATATAAGGAAGAAATAGAGTATTTATTAAATTATGTATATATGGTTAATGAAGAAAAGCTAGATGATTAGGTTTGGTGTTTTTTATGCCAAAAAAATATCCAAAATAAATACTATTTAGCAATACCATCATTATAAAAAAGTAATTCAATTTAAAATGAGTAACTTTTTTTTAAAAAAATAGAATTTAAAGAATAGAATTAAAGGGTATTAGAGATAAAATAAGATATTTCAAATGAAGTATATCAAAATTTATAAACTAGTATTTTAATCTTTTAAAATTAGCATGATATCGTTAAAAAAAGGCAACTTGTTGGATAAGTAGGAATAATTAGTTTGTTTTTTAATTAGTAGCAAAAATGAAAAAAAAAAATATAATTTTATAAAATAAAGAGAAAAATAGTAAAGTAGGAGATAATCTATGAGTATTTATAAAATAAATAAATAAAAATAAATGGAAACTAAACAAAATTAATGAACTAAAATATTATAAAATCTTAGTTTTTCTAAAAAAGTATTAATAAATCTCTAATCTTGAGAATAAATTTATTTCAAATTTAATCAATATGGAATACTGTAAGTAAATAACTATCAAATTTAAAAAAAGCTATATAAATTGATTTAGCTCTTATGAAATATTTTATAGAATTAGGTTAGATTTCAAAAACATATTAATTGACTTAGTTGATCGTAAAAGTACCCTATAATTAGTTGATAACTTTATTTTAAGAATATCTATTAATTAAAAGTCTGATATAAGATATTTATCTGTTTTTTCTTTCTTTCTTTATTTGGATTAATTGATTTACACAATTAAACAAAATAATATTTTTGATAAAATTATGTGTTAATTCTCTCTAAATTAAACATCTCAGTTTTACTTTGATTGTTTATTAATTAACAAAACAAATAAAACAACATTAATGTACAATAAGTAAATTAATAGATAACTAACTATTATTCAAGTAGTTTTATAGCTTTATAGTAGCACATTATTTTCTGTAAAAATATTATATATATATATAGAAATGAATCCTAAGATTATATATATATGAAGATACAAATAATATTAATTATAATTTATTATGGAATATAAAAAATAAAATTATTTTTTAAAAGATTTGTCCAAAAAATAAATAAATAAATAAATAAATAAATAAATAAATAAATAAATAAATAAATAAATAAATAAATAAATAAATAAATAAATAAGAGAGAGAGTGTGTATGTGCTTTTTTTTGGAAATTTTAAAAAAATGATTATTTATGAAATTAATTTTTAAAATGGAGAAATAGAGAAGTTTACATTAATTATTTTAAATAAAATATTATTTTAGAAGACTAATTAATATATTTTGTTTCAAACTTTTCTCATTGACTTTATTTAGCTAAAATTGTTGATTTAGTAACAATTTATCAAATAAATTATTTATAAAAAAATAAAGAGTAAATACTAACTATTCTATTTAAATAAAGAGAGATATTAGTTTTTTTAAAAGAAGATAATTTTAATAAGCTAAAAAAGCAAGAAAATATACAAATAAATATATGGGACATAATTTATTAAAGTTTATTTTATTTTGAAAACTAATTTTAGATATATTAAATATTTGCATAGAATTGCATATATTATTAATCAGAATTTAAAAGCAAGTTAAAGAATATTTGATATAAAAGAAGAATTCAAAATTATCCAATCTTATGTTGAAGCACACAACCATTTAGAGATGAGTTTTAATTTTTATGATGTAAAAGACCTAATTATTTCTAACATATTTTAGCCATTAAAAAATATAAAAAAATTTAATTCTAATTAAAGGAAAATCAAAATTTTTGTTTTTATTAATTAAATAATGGATTTTTTCAAAATTTTACATTTAGAAATAGATGATAACCTTTTTTTAGCAAAAATTAATTTGAGCAAATACAATTAATTTGCTGAACAATAAACAAAATTTATTTTTAAATCTAAAATATTTTTCTTCTAATTTAAAATTTGTAAAATATCAATTTGTTTAAAAAGAAGTATAGAATTTATCTTATATATTTTTAAATTAACAAATATATTTATGAATGTATACAAATGTAAATTTAAAATCTTAGTTAAAAAATATGGTTATTTTTAATGTCAAAATATAATTAATTTAACATTGATGCTATATTTAGTTTTAATATTGGATTTATTTACTAGCAATAGAAAAAATTCTAAAAAATTGTTTAGAAAAGGAAAGAAACATGAATATTTTATAATTAATGAATTGAAAAGAATAAATTTGTTTACAGGATATTCTATTCTATATTTATTTATTAAAAAGGATCCTTTATTTTTAAATAGTATTTATTTATATAATAAATATTTCATTAAAAAAATTTAAGATAAAAATAGACAAAGCTAACTTTTTTTCAACTAATTTAATTTTAAATAAATAGCTAGCAAATTTTATGCTTTATTAAAATGACTGATAGCAACTCAAATAATACAAATTAAGAAATAGACCTTCCTCAGATAAAAAAAATACAAAAAAAAAAGTCATAAGTCATTCCTGCTGCTTTCGAAGAGCTTAGATAGTCTATTAGTCTGAGAAACTCTATCATAGAATATCGAAGAAAGCTCGCATCAATTATCGAGTCTATAAGATTAGAGTCTATTGGTGGACACAATAATCATTTATAGCATTAACCAATTTGTGAATATGAAATAAAAGATAAGTGTGATGATGATGACCTTGAGGCTCATTACATTTAAGCAACTAAAACGGAATAGCTTCCTATGAATAAGAAAGATATTATTTAAAATTAAATAATGATAAGAGATGAGCACAAAGTTGACCTTGAAATTCTAGTAAAACGTTATGATACAGATATATAAAATGGACATAAACAATCAAAAGCAGAGTATCTCAACACTTAATTAGGTAAAGAAAGAAATTTTTTTCCAAGTATTTTATAATAATTTATTTACTTTTTATAACTAAATAGGTGACAATAAATTATCTGAAAAACCTAAACAACCTCTCATTTTCAAATTTCTGAGAGAACTTATAACTCCCTTTGCTGTTTTACTTTGGATTTCTTCAATTATTTGTTTTGTTGCTTATAAAATTAAATCTCAAAATACTCAAAATCTTTATTTTGGAATTATCTTAATTTTTGTAATCCTTATTACTGCTTTTATCACTTTTCAACAGAATAAAAAATCAGAAGCAATTATGGATTCATTTAAAAATTATTTACCTCAAAAGTGTGTGATTATAAGAGATGGAAGCGAAATGTAAATTAATGCAGAAAAACTTGTACTTGGTGATATTGTTAAAATAAAAGCAGGAGAAAAAATACCAGCTGATATTCGTTTAATTTAAGTAAACGAAATGAAAGTCGACAATTCTGCATTAACTGGAGAAAGTGAACCTCAAATTAGATCTACATTTTGCAGTCACCCCGAATCTTTACTTGAAACATCGAATGTTGCCTTTTTTGGTACTTTATGCAAGGAAGGATAAGGAATAGGTATCGTAATTTAAATCGGTGACAAAACGACTCTTGGCGAAATAGCAGGTATGGCTTCATCAGAGAAAAAAACTAAAACACCCCTTCGTATTGAGCTTGACAGATTGATTTTATTCATGGTTTTTGTAGCTTTATCTTTAGGTATTTTGTTTTTCTTACTCTCTTACTTCCATGCAGGTTACGATGTGATAACTTCTATTGTTTATGGTATCGGTATTTTGGTTGTTAACGTTCCAGAAGGCTTGGTGTGTTGTATTACTATATCTCTGGCTATTACTGCTAAATCTCTTCAGAGAAAGAATGTCTTAGTTAAAAACCTAGAATCAGTTGAAACGCTTGGATCTACCTCATGCATTTGCTCAGATAAAACAGGTTAAATTTAATATACATTATTATCCAAAGCACATAATCAAAATAAATACTTAAAATAGCTTTTAATTAAATTAAATTTTTTTTATTATAAGAAAAATATATTTTAAAATGTAGGTACACTAACTTAAAATGTTATGACAGTAGAACATATTTGGATAAGTGGATAAGAAATTAGGGCTATAAACAAAAAATAGGTTGAAGATGTTGCTTAGTTGGAATATGATGAAAGGGATATTTCCTTTAAAGAATTACATCTGAATGCAATTCTTAGTAGTGAAGCAAAATTTGATTTTAGCTAACTAAATGATAAAAATAATATTGATTATCTAAAATGTCGCGTGAATGGAGATGCTACAGAAACGGGCTTGATTAGATTTTTTCAGTACATAGAAGATATCTAAAAAACAAGAGACCAATACAGAATACCTGAAAATAAAGAAAGTAATACAAATTTATTTTAATAGACAAAATAATTATTTTGTTCAATCTATTAAAAGAAAATTTGGCCAGAATGCCTTTTAATTCTACAGAGAAATACGCTCTTACAATTGTCGAAAGGACAACTCCTACAAGCGATTATTGTATATATGTAAAAGGAGCACCAGAAAAAATTTGGAATTTCTGCACATATATTTAAAATGGAAAAAAAGAGGAAATCATAAATGATGAATGGGATATAAAATTTGAGAAAGTTAATAAAAAATTTGGTAAAAGTGGAGAAAGAGTCATAGGATTTGCTAAATTAAATCTTCCAAGAGAATAATATCCTCTCAGAAATTTTAATTTTTATGTTCAAAGTCCAAAAACATTCAATTTTCCATTAAAAGGCTATGTTTTTACAGGTTTGATATCTTTAATTGATCCACCTAAAACGAGAGTCCCTAATGCAATTTTAGAATGTAGATCTGCAGGTATTAAAGTTATCATGGTGACGGGTGATTAGCCATCTACTGCTGCTTCAATAGCTAAGCAAGTAATTTATTCAAAATTTATCTTTTAAGAGTTCAAAAAATTTAACACAAGGTAAACATCATTCCAAATTTTATCGAAACCACAGAAGAAATGATAGATAGATTAAATATTCCTTGGGAGGAAGCAGTTGAATAATGTACTGCAATTATTATCCATGGAGAGAAAATCGTGCACTCAATATCTTTTGAATAATAGCAAGGGATTGAAAAATTTACAAACCTTAGAGAATGGATTAAAAAGCCATATTGTGTATTTGCAAGAACTACTCCTGCTTAAAAGCTTTAAATAGTAGAAGCTTGCTAAAAAGAAGGATATATAGTAGCGGTAACAGGAGATGGAGTCAATGACTCGCCAGCTATTAAGTAAGGCAATATAGGTGTCTCGATGAATCTTACTGGAAGTGATGTTACTAAGGATGCTGCTGATATGATTTTACTTGATGACGACTTTGCTTCAATTGTGTCAGGTGTAGAAGAAGGAAGAAAAATTTTTGATAATTTGAAGAAGACTTTCGTTTATCTTTTATGCTCAAATATTCCTGAGATTCTACCTTATCTAGCTTTCATTATTTTTAGCATTCCTCTTCCTTTGAGCAATATTTTCATGCTTTGTATTTGTGTTGGTACTGATATTTATCCAGCAATCTCTTTAGGCTACGAAGAAGCCGAAGTAGACATTATGACTAGAAGGCCAAGGGAAAAAAATGATCATTTGGTATCTCTCAAATTGATGACTCATTCATATGGGTTAATGGGCATAATGTCTATGTCATGTGGTTTTATTGCATATTTTATCAGTTTGTAAATATTATTATAAAGTTCAAATTAAATCTTTTTATTTTATGCAAATAGAAATTATTTTGGTTTCAAAACTCTAGAGTTATTTGGGATGGCTACTTATTCCGCATACAAACCTCCTGTTCATCTATTCACAATAGATTAAAAATTGGATTAATTTTCATAATACTAAGAATATGGAGTCATGTTCAACTCTAATGTAATGCTTGGGAGCAAAACATGTGACGAAGATTTATACATTTTAAAATAAAACAAATAAGATTTTTCATGGACCATTTATTGGACTTAGATAGAAAATGGAAAGTATGATTTAAGAAAAGCGTTTATTGAATGCAAAAATGGTAAATGGCAGAGTAAAGTTGATGGTTGGTCAGACTGTGATATTAACAGTAGTTATAGATATTCTGATTTTACAAAAAACACCGCTTGTTACTCAACAGATGCTTTGAAATATGCCTAGTCAAGTTTCTTCTGTTGCATAGTAATTTTCTAATGGAGCAATATTTTTGCATGTAAGGCTAGAAAATCTTCATTCTGTACCTCACCATTTAACATCAAAATGATATAAGGAATACTTTTCGAAACTTGTTTAGCAGCATTTTTAGTGCTAACCCCTGGAGTCAATACAATTTTTGGAGGTCGCCCTATTGAATTTTGGTAGTTTGGAATTTCAGGAATTCCATTTTCAGTTATGGTGCTTGCATGGAATGAGGTTAGAAAATATCTTATCAGAAAATATCGATGGTTCTTAAAATATTCTTATTGGTGAGAAATAACTCTAAAATAAGAATAGAATATCAAATTAATAAATTTTTTAATCAGTAATTAAATATTTATGTTTAAACATATAATTAAAGTATCCATTTTACTTTAATTAATAATAATTATCCTTTTAATTAGATTTTCAAATGTAAAATTTCAATCATGATTTTTAAAAAAATGTATTTATCATTTCATCTAAGAATTTAATTTTCAAATCAAACAAGCATTTTCAGATTAATTTCTTTTTTTCTTCTAGAAATAATGATTAAATAATCATATTGGCTCTCCGTCTAAATAAATCACAAAATCAATATTAAGAAATTTTGTTAGGAAGAAGAAATTTTAGCAAATTGAAAGAATAAAGATTTAAATATTAAAATTTGATTATAACAAATATTTTAAGTTTCTAAAACTTAAAATAATTTTTATTAAAGTTAAAAGTTAATTTTATATAAAATAACTTAACTAAATATTGACTAAGTCATGCTGCAATAAGAATTCATAGATCTTATTTAAAAAGATGATGTATTTATGAAAGCTGTGGATAGAAAAATCTGTACAAAATAGTTACAAAGTATTAAAAGTCATAATAATCAATAATGAATAAAATTTTCTATAATTAAATTAAAACTGAATTTTTTATTTAATCCATTAACATTATTTAATTATACCTATAATGAATTTTACTAACAATGTTCATCATGTACCAGTAAAATTTTTAAATCTGGTTTTTAAATAGTTTCAGCAAAAATAAGTCGAGAATAAATAAAAAAAATATATAGGCTGTAAATTTTTTTTGTTTATAGCAATTTACAAAAATAGAAAATTATTAATAAAAGAATGAATGAAGAAATACTAAATTTGATAAATTCTATCACTGGTTATTTAGTATTCTAATAAAGAGAAAAAAAATGTAAACATATTTCTTTTTTGATAACTTTAATTGATAATCAAAAACTAGATGGCTATTGAGAAAATTTGTTTTTTTTTGAGAAAAATATTCCTAAATACAGAATTAAATTCTATTTTAAAAACAATTTATTTGGAAGCAAAAGTACAAAAAATTTGAGGTAGTAAAAACTATATGAAATTTGTAATATTAATCTGCGCACAGCCTCTAATGTATATTAAAAGATTTCAGTAAATATATATATATTAAGTTACCACAAGATTGTTTTTTAATTTAATGGATTTTTTTAGACAAAGCAAAATTATGGCTTTATCAGTGTTGATTTATGATTATAAATACTTGAAAGCTGAGTTTAGAAAAAATTGAGCGAAATTTAATCAAATGATTATTTTTAGGTATTATTTTACAATTTCTTGCAAGAAATAATGAATTATTAATTTGGAGTGAATAAATTATGTTTTTTTAAATTATCAATTTCTTTTGATAAAAGAAGAATCAGCAAAACAAAGTTTCTAGTATATTGAATTTGCAATTAATTTACCTTCATACAATGATTTGTTTATCGAATTAATTTTGGCTGTCTTTTGTGATTTATTTTGCAGAAAAAAAATCTAAATTTTAATTCGCTAATTTTTAATGCATTCATACTTAATTACATTTTTTTAACTTTGCTTAAAACAGAGAAAGAAAATTAAAGTATTTAATTGTTTTTTTTTTTACATAAAGAGAAAGCTAATTGCAAATTTTCAATTCAAATAAAAGCAAGCACCTAATTTCTTGATTTGGTTGGTATTAGTTAAAACAGAAAAAATAAAGCGCTTTATTTACTTTGAAATGTGAAGGAAATAAAATATACCGGTGATATCATTTGAGAATGTTTACATATTTCTAGTATTACCAGGTTTAATTAAAAATGAAAAATAATTTAAAGATACAGAATATTGTAAAAGTTATTTTATGATTGAATTAATTAAAATAGATAAAGTGTAAACTAAAGTCAATTCAAAAATAAGAAAATCAATCTAATTAGATTACTAAATTCCTAATGTTTAGCCTTTGTATTTTTTGTGACAATGACATTCATTCTCATTTTCCAACTAAAAAAAATTAAATTTTTTTTTTAAACAAAATATTATATATTGATTATTTTTATTCCTCCTTAGAAACTAAATAATTCTCACTTTAAACAAGTTTAAACAAATTTAAGATTATAACATACTAGCCTTTTCCAAGCTCAGTTTTATTTATCATTTGAAGTAATTTTTTTACATATGAGGCTATTACTTTTAGCGTTACAAATAAAAAACTAGATTAAATATGTGTCATATTAAAATAATTCGATTAAATAAGCAATAGCAGAAAAAAATATAACTCAAGCATATTTCATCAGTAAAAGAATACGATATGATTTATAATCTGTATATTTGTTAAATAAATAATGAGCCTTATTAAATATATTGTATCAAATTAAAAAAAGATTTATTAATTTTTATATTTCTATAAATAAATAACAAAGAAGTAATAAATATAAATATATAGCAAGTGCAGGCTTATTATGAAGAGCATTATTAAAATCATCAAATTTTACTTGTTTCAGCTATTTCAAACAGTTTTAGAGATCATAGAGGACAAACCAAACTTCTTAATAAGCAAAAAAATTTATTGTACTCTTATGACCATAAACATATTTTAGATAAGCGGATATATATTTTGCACTCATGGAGACAGAGCTTTTTAGGACTAAAAAATAACAATAGTTGCGCATGTAAACGAAGTTTCAACAGGCACATTCTTACTCCTTCTTAAAGGAAATGATAATCTGACAATTGTTTTTTTTATTATAATACAACTTGTAGTTTATTCTTACACAGTTTATATAATTTTTCTCAACTATGTCAAAAATCACTAAAGGTCATGGTACTTGCAAAATAAGAAAAGCTTTATGAGAATAAATTAGATGCTTATTATATTTTTCACACTTTATTATTGGATTTTTCTGACCCCATTCACTGAAATAGGACTAGGGATGCTCTCATGCAACGAAAATGCCTTCCTATAAGCATATAGGAATTAAGGAAACTGTAGCGATAAGCCATAAATATGGAATCTTTTAGGAGGTGTAGCAGTAGTTTTATCAGTAACAACTAATATTTTGATAAGTTTTTTCTTTCGAAACTATGAATTTTGTGAGAGTAATCTCTTAAAAAGGCGATTTGCTTATCTTTAAATCCCAATCATATTTTCCTTTTTCTTATTGCAAATGATTTACTATTTAGGAGAAGTGCTTCCTTCCTACTTTAAATATATAATAGCTTAGTGCATGGGTATTTCTATGATTCTTGATATATTCATAAATTATCCTTACAGAGACTAGATCATATCGATTTTCTATATTATTGGAACATCTTTTTTTTGGGTGAGCCACACCATATTAACAATTTTTTTCAACTACTCTTAGTTCAAAAGCTCAGAGCTCTTTTATCTAATGAGTTTCTTAATAACTCTTATTGCTTTTTTCTTCTATTCGATCTCAAGATACTAATACAATTCTATAATTAATTTGTCTGAATCATCTAATTAATTAAGCTAATCTAGGTAATTTACATCAATTAAATATCTTTCACAAATTTAAGAAATGATCTACAAAATTAAATTAGAGCAAAATTTTAGCAAATTTGAGTTATCTGCTAATTAAATAATTAAACCATGTCTTTCATCAATATAATATAATCATAAATGAATAGTTAAAATAAATATAATATGACTATTAAAAATGTTAATGCTTTCAAATTTAAAAAATCAATATGAAATTTGAAATATTTTAGTAAAAGAATTTAAATTTATATTTATAAAAATTGGAAAACAAAAAATACTTTGGAATTAAAATGCGTGGTATCTATCTATTAAAGCTGCTTAATTTATTAATATTTAATATTTAGGAGTACTCTTAAAAATAGATACTAATAAAAATCAAATATTAAATAAATTGTAAGTAATCAAAAATCACATCTATTCATAAAAATCATAAGCATTTAGAAAAAAAAATTAAAGTGCTCAAATAATAATAATTGAGCTTTGAACATACATAAATTTTGCTTAATTGATAAATTTTGTGATATTTGAAACAAGTATTTTTTGTGAATTCTGATTGATTCTAATCTTAGTAATATAAATCAGCAATTAACTAATATTAACATAATAAGTAGGTTTATTCATAATTTATTTATTTATTTTTTGTAATATTAAGTAGAACAGTAAATCACATTGATTTTTACTTAGAATAATTTTGGCTTGCTAGTTAGTAAGCTCAAAAGGACGATATGAGTAGTTTTAATTTGCTGTAGATGGTTTCATAGCACAAAAAGCACTGCGTAAGGGAAATCTGCAACTGCAAGCAAGAAGATCTCTATGATGATAAGTAGCATCTTAGAGTAGAATTAGTCAAGAATATTATCGATACTATTTTCAGTGATTGCTTTCAAAATAAGATAGCCATTAAAAATAGAGCAACAAGAGAGCATTTATTTCTGAAATATATTACATTCGTTGCAAAATTCCAAAGAAATCCCCTTCGCGCTTACTATGAGCTAAAAAAATACTACAAAACTTATCCAAAAGATAATTCTTCATATTTTATTGGAGTTTCTCAAGTACTATCTAGAACATTTAAATAAATGATAACCGCTCATTAAGAGCTACTTTACTCAGTGTAAAAGCAGTAGTAAAAATCTACATTCAATTAAAAAGTCACTCTTTCCATGAAAGACATCATAAAAACATAAGAAATACAAAACTCTCTAATTCCTCTTCTAGCAGATTACACACAAAGCAAACTTCATCATTATAAAAAATTAAAGACAACAATTTCTTCAATGGATGGCCTCAGAATTGTATCCAAAGAGCTATATACTAAATACATAAAGTTAAGACATTAATTTAATCACTACTCTAAATACTTTTCTAATTTGTCTACTCTAGAACCAAACTTTATTTTATAAAAGGTAAATAAATTATTATTCAGGATATAATATATGCCTCATATAAAAATTTTTATTCTATTATTATCTCCACAATACCATTAAATTAATTTGAAAAATCATTTAACGAATTTTGTTATTAAAATATTTTTCTTTTTTATTGTAATAGATTCTTTAGATATTTTAGATTGTCATTTTTAACGAAGTTAGGAAACCTTTATTGTTAGAGAGATAAATGACGCATCTAATTTAAAAAGGATCTGCTAGACCTTTCGATGAGTTAAATTCATTTAACTTGATTGGAGGAAACATAATCACTATTTTTACAAGTGTTAATTAAAATTATAAAATATTAAATAATTCAAATAGTTCCTTGGCTAATTTTTTCGGGTTTAATTAGATTGAATTCTCCAGTTTTAAAAAAATAGAAGACCTTATGCCTACTTACATATCTAATATTCATTAATAATTAATTCGTGGATTTATTCATAAGGGTCACTCTCAACTTTTGTCTGCACATTAAAAAGTTTTTTCAATTAATAAGTAAGGCTTTGTTTTTCCTGTTTAATTGTAAATCTCTCTAAGTTACTAATATCAAGATGATTTTAGAATGAGTGCAACTCTTCTAAAGTTAATATCTTAGCAAGGATATATCATATTCAATTAATCTGGCTAAATTAAAGGAATAGATAAAAACTTTTTTTCTACTTTCTTTGATCTCAAAGTAGTGGATGATAATGAAGAATCACAATAAAATACAATTAACGTACGTTTGTTTATTTTTGAAAATGTAAACAAAGATGCATATTTTTTTATTTTTAAACTAGGAATGTGAATATTAATCTGCCATATTGAAAGAAATACAAAAGTTAAACATATTTATGTTTATGCCATGCCTGATAAAGCTAGTAAAAGAGTTTCTTAATTCAATATTGACTTGTATAAAGTATGAATATGAAGGTTAAAATAATCAGAGTAAAAAAATTGATGATAAAAATACAAATTTAAAATTAATCAGTAGAAGGTTATTATTCAGTAAAAATGATATTAAGTTAGAAATCCCTTTAAATATTATTGAGTTAAACTAATCATTAGAATAATAATTTCAAATTTACTAGCTCCAACCTAAAATTAATCAAAATCAAAATTAAAAGAATCCTAAACAATCCTCTAAAACCTGCGCCATATCTAATTAGTTGGATGCTTTGAATTTTTACTAGCGATTCTATAAATCACAAATTTAGGTAATGAAACATTCCATCATTAAAATAAATTTTAAGTTTAAATATTCCAAATAATTTTTCTTTATGAAATTTTTTTATTCAGAAATCTAGAAGTAAAATTTAATGAGTAAATCATTTCAAAAATAATATATAAATAAATAAATATCTCGAGCTTGAGCGTATCTTGAATTAAAAAGATATTTTAAATTCATTATTAAATGTACTTCAAAAAATATTCAATTACACCCACAAAAGTATTCTTTACAATGTGTAAAAAAATTAATAATGATATTCAGAATAAAATTTTTTTTAAATCAAATAGTAGTCTTTAATCTAAAGTATTTGCAGTGTTTGCATTTTTTTTAATGCAAATCCAAATTTTATTTTCTAAATATTTTCTAAAGAATAATGAATTTCGATTGAATTTTCTCCATTACGAATTCTGAAATACATACAAAATACAATTTAAAAAATACTTGTATTTAATTCAAATTTTTGTAACTAAGAGTAAACATTTTCTATTATATAATTAAATAGGAATGGAATAAATCAAATTGTCTGAAAAGCGTAAATTGTTAGGCTAACTTAATTGCTCATATTATAAATAGCTCCAATTAAAGGCATCAACATATTATTGAAGATTAAGAGTTTATTTTTGAATTAGAAATAAATGATTTAAAATAAAATAAATAAAAGGTTATAAAAACTAAAGATCTTAATCATGTAATGTCAAATTTAAATACTTAATAAGTTATACAAACTGAAAATGTTATTTCAGATACATATAATAAAACAGAAACTTCTTCTGAGAATTCTGATTCTAATAATTAAAAAAAAATCTTTTCAAATTATTTCAAAAACCAAAATTCAAAAGGCTTACATTTAAAAAGGAATTCTCAAAGTAACATATAGAGAGCAAGCAATAATAATTTAAGTTAATTAACTAAATAAAATTAATTTATTGAAAATTTAAATAACTAATTAATTAAATCAAGTAGTTTAACTCTAGTTTAGCAACCTTTAGTTGCAAATACAGATTCTAATAAAACTTTTAATGCCAATAATAAGACTCTCAACGATGATATGTTTAATAAATATTATTCTAAAGAAATAATACCATAAGATGAGCATAATATTATGAATTTGATGAGTTAAATTGCATCTAATCGAAACCTTCTTTCTTAATAAGAATTCGAATTTGTCTGTTTAAGCCCACATAAAATAAAAAGCGAAGAAAATGTGCATACAATTAATAATGATATTTGTAAATAAGATAGTGCAAAAATACTTTCTAAAACATATATTTCTTAAGAAAAATCGACTAACCAAATAAATTAATAAACAACTTAAATAATAACATCCTTAAATATTATTAATAGTCCTCTTTCAGCTTAACTTCCTTATAAGAATTACTTATAATTAGATAAAAGCTGTGATCAGAAAAGTGTAAATAACAATGATAGCTTTTAATTTATTGAAATGCTTAAAAATAAAATGAAATAGAATTAGATTACCAAAAATAAAAAATTTATATCAAATAACAATATTAAAAAGGAAGCAAATGAGTATTAAGTAAATTAAGAAACTGATAATAAACTAATAAAAAAGACACCTTCCCGCCCAACAAATAATACTGATAAATAAGAAAAAGAAGAAATAAAGCTAGATAAATAAATTAAAATGGAAAATATTCATGAAGGTTCATCCACAACCTCAAGTAGTTCAAGTAGATAAAACCCTATTGTTCATCAAATAATCCATAAAAGGTCAATAAAGAGTAATTCTAAAATCATTTTTCTTTTGAGTAAGATATTTATTTTTTTAAATCTAAATTGATTCATAAATTAATTTTATCATTAAAAGTATTTGATATCCTTGCCTTTATCTGTATTACTTTAGCATATTATATTCAGATGTAAGACTTGCTAAATTAGGTTAAAGACTCTTTAAACGCAAGCCAGTAATAATCGCTGTTAGGGTAATATTATGATCAATAAGCTTTGACCCAACTTATTAAATACGAGTACAATTTAAATATACTTCCAAAAGAATTAGAGGATGTTGTAGTCTCATTTAATCAATCATATTGTAGCTAAATTGCATCTTAATTCTAGTAGGAGCTATAAAAAAATATTAATAGAATTATTGAACTCAGCCAAACACAAGACTCAATGCAAATATTTGTTTTTTCTTCTAAGTAATTTGTTTATTTTATTATAATTGAATTATTTATTTTTAGAAAATGAAATTATTTTTTATTAAAAAATTTTACTTTCAAATTTAATAAATTTAATTGATTTTAACAATCTTAATTATTATTTTTTTTTAGTTAAAAAGTAGAAACCAATTTAAATTAGCTGGAGTTTTACTTACTTGCAATGCAAAAAATTAGAGCAGTATGTGAATCAGAAAAGTAGAATCAAAATGAAATTAATAGCATCTATTTTATGTATGACAATTAACTTGGAATTCAATAGAGTTCGAGGGAGTTAATTACAAAAAATATTGATTAGTAAAATGAAAATGTAGATAAATTATAAAAGTATGTAATTTTGGCAATAATACTTACTGTTGCCATTTTCCTTTTAGCATCAATTTTATCTTTGCCATTAGTGAAATCAATTAATAGATTCTAAGAGATTATTTATTTTGTGCTCTCTAGGACAACTGTTGAGGAAGCAGACAAAGAAATTACTAAGCTTGAGCTTTTTCATAAAAATTTAATGAATAATGACTGTAGTTGGATAGACTATAATTTTTGTAGTGATTTTATTCTACAAAAAGCACTACTGCAAGTCAACTCTTAAGAGAGTTCAACTGCTCACTCGTCTTAAGTTGCTTTAAAGTAGCAAAAGCAAAAAAAATCAGAAAACAAAACTTAGTAAGTACACATTAACTCTAAGATGAGTGATTAAAGGCTCTCTGTTTTCAAATATTTAATTTAGTTTTCATTCTTTGGCTTAACGGCTATTTGTTTTTTGACTGTTTCAGTTATTTTCTTTTAGAAGTAATAATCTTTTTTGAAGCAACAGCTGGAAGTATTCAATACTACGATGAAAACTAAATTATCATTTCATTCGATTATCACTTTGAGTGAGTATACTTATAGGAATAACATAATTTAATTACATGATTAAAAATTCCCCATTGATTAATATTAAAATGCAATTAATATTTTTAATGAGGATATGGCTCTTCTAAAAACTTACACAAATTATATGTCAACTTCAATTTAAAACACACAAATCTTTGATAGTCTAAATATGAGCTATTTATAACATCTATTTAATGAAAATTTATGCGAAATATTCACTGAATCTGAAGTATGCTAAAACTCTAACAACTCAACAATAAAATAGGAAGCAATTAGTGGATTTTTTTCAATTATATCTAGTTATTTATATTATTTCCAACAGTTTAGCTAACTTTTAACAAATAGTGTAAGCTAAAATGAAATCATCGAAATTTCATAAGAATATTCCTCTTTAGAATAATATAGGTATCTTATTGCTTAGGGATTTTAATTACCTGTTGAAACTTTTAATTTAATTTAAAACTAATTATTCTCTCTATCAAGTGATTAAATTTAATTAATTTAGCATTTTAACACATTATATATGGTAATAGGAGAAATTACCTTGATATTCATTTGGTTAATATTTAGTGTTTATTTAAAATAAAAAATAAATTTGGATGTATAATCTGCTCAATTCGCTCTCACATGTTTACCATTTTAAAAGGCCTAAGAAGAAACAACAATTTATCTTTTAAAATCTATTTTCAAATATTGATTTTTTGATCAAATATGTTCATATTCATTATAAAAAAATATTTAAACTTATATTCAAATTAAAAATAAACACTTTTGTATATAAATCTAATTTATTATTTAATAAATTAAACTCGAAATAAAAATAATTTTAGATTTGCTTTTTATTATTTTATATTTAGTAATTTTATTTAGTTTAGTACATAAAAATTTAAAAATCAGTTTGTGTTTTTCTAATATTTAAAGTTCTTTTTAAAAAAATATCTTATTAAAATTTTTAATTTAAAAATAAAATTATCTCTATTAGATAATTTAAAGATTCAAAGAATTCTTATTCAATTCAATATCAATCAATATCTGTAAATAAATTTAATTTATTTTTGTATTTATTTTTAAAAATTTTAAATTAATAATTTTTTTTATACTAATAAAATACAATTTTAACCATATCTATTTGTTTAACAAATCAATTCATAAATGTAAAAAACAAATCTAAAATAATGATAAATTTAATTATATATTTATTATTCTTTATATGATTTTGATTTTCTTTCACTTTTAGAAGGGACTCTAATTTATGACCCCTTACTATGGTATCTGATGGATTTCTTAATCTGCTGGAATAATGGGATCCAAATTCATAGTTTAAGCATAATTATTTCCTGAATCTAGAGTGATTGGGTGGAGTTAATTATCTGTATTTTCTTTGACTTTTTCTTTATGAGGATCAGATTTGATTGAATCTATCTCAAAAAGCTTTTCTGCTTCAACATTATTTTTATTTTGCATTAACTTGCTCTTTCTATGTTTCTTATATGCTATAAATCCTGCTATTGCAATTAAAATAGCAAGGAAACCCAATACAACTCCTAGCACAATCGCTAATGTATTACTTGAACTAGATGAAGACTGTTGTACATTAGGATTGTCATTGTTATTGTTATTGTTGTTTTAACCGTAAATACCACCATTAGAATCTGATGAAACCATAACTTATGTTGAAACAACAGTAAAAGTATTTGCTTGGATTCCTGGAATAGAATTATTTGCTAAACCAGCCTATAACTAATTAGCTTTGTTTGTCAGATCTTGATGTACAATATCTGGAGTTTTTGAATCACCACTTGATTTATTAGTGATATCAATTGCTAGATTAAATCCTTATCCACTTGAAGAAGATGTTTTTGAGCTTTGAAAAGGTGAATCATTTTTTAAGAATCTACTACCTGAAGCTGCACCTACTACCTTTATACGAGAAAAATCTTATATTCCAAGGAAAGATGCAATTGCAGAGATAAAACTGAATTTGTTATTGCTTTTGAAGAATTCTTCAGTTGATATAGCTACTTTGATTTGAATACGTACAGTATCAAGAACCTACACTCGAACTAAACAATTAGCAGCACCATTTATAACAAATGAAATTGTTTTTGTTTCATAATTATAAATATTAGCTCCACAAGTATTTTTTTTTGTAAGATCAACATTATCACTTACAAGGAAGGGTTCAATAATAGCTCCACCGTCGATTGATACCTCAATATTCTATGGGACACTATATTAAGAATTGAATACAATCCAATTGTTTGGTTCACCAACATTATCATTTGTTCTTTATTGTATTCTATGAATAATATTGTAAGGATTTAAGCCATTATATTGTATATTATAAGTGGTATTAAGGAGAACTGTTGCATAGTACCTGTTTTCTCTTAAGTTCATAGGCTCATTACCATCCCATTGCCACTCTCTAAACATGTTAATTTTATTTGTGTAACTTCCATCTATAGAAGTGAGCTAGCAAGGAGCTGTTGATCTTTTATTATGATCAGGAGATTCTGATTACCATTCAAGTTGAGCATAATTCGTGCCTGTGCATTAGTAAGCGTTATTCCAATTAGGTTAAGATATACAATTTTGATTTGTTATTCCTTTGTTATGGGAAATTCCTGTAGAAGGAACATTATTGAAGAGACTGCCAGTAAAATCAACATTTAGAACATTATCTGGACCTGTGCATAAAAAGAGTCCACAACCTCCAAACCAACCATTCCAAGCTGGATTAGGCGACATAAAATTGAAGTAAGCTTCTGTTGAGCAGTTAACGCAAGTTACATTCTGGTTGTAAGTACCAGCTGTATGATCTGAAGCGCTAGGATGAGTAACCATCATGAAATTATTTGCACATTACTTAAAGTTTGCATCGCTATATGTTTTCTTAAAATTAACATATTTAACATTTACTTGATAAAGGGAGGCATCAAAAACCTCTGAGTTGCAAATAACATCAAAAGAAAGTGGCATAGTTTTTAGTGGGAAGTCCTCTCCTCCTTCAGTAACAACTAAATTCTATGTACCTGATCCTCCTTAACAAACCTAAGCTTTTGCAGCATTGTCATAAGCTGTTGGATCATTTGTAATTGCAACACCAAAAATGGAAGAGTTTTAGAAGACACCAGCATTACGATATCCATTATGAGCGAAACGAAGAATAACTGAACGATTTGATTCTGCAGCTAAAACATGCTCAACTATAAGACTTGGCTGAGTTGGATTTACCATAATACCTTTAACTGAACGAGCAACTGCAATCTTACCTGCCCATTAGCAACCATTAATAGTTTGTTTGAACAATACTCCTACCAAGCAAGTTTATGCCTGATTTCCCCATATACCAAGGTTTTAAGATATCTTAGATGCACTTTAGCATGGAGTTTAAACTAGAGCCAAACAAGGGCCTTGAGATCCTTATACGATATTTTAGCTGATAAGAATAGAATCAGCTGTTGGATCTTAAGTTGATAAGAAATAAATGGCCGTATTCATATCATAAAGCATACCAGCTACGCTGTATGGGTAGTCACGCTTGAGAGCAGCCACAAAGATATTATTAGATATTGTAACATTCTTTGGTTAATTTAATCCTAGGAATATTGGTTTTCCTCTAAAGAAATTATTATTAGAAATATTGATATTGGAAGAAGTATCTATATTGGCACAGTATCCAGGGCAATCATGGAAACTTGAATTGATTACATTACTAAAAATTTGATTACTATCATCAGAAGTGCAGTTTCGGAAGTCAATACCACCACGAGAAGTATCAGCTTAACCACAATTTCTCATTTCAACACCATTCCATGTAAGTATACCTCTTAAATGAAGCTACTTCTAAGGAGGGAGAGGATTACCACCTTTATCAGCAAGAATTTACCAATAATGAGTAAGAACTCTACAACCCCAAGAAATACCAGAGCTTACTGGAGATCCAATAATTTTAATGTTACGATTTAAATGCAAAACCTAAGCTCTTAAATCTAACTACTAAGAGTAAGATCCCCATGTTTCTTATAAAGTGATGCTTTAAGCACCGTAGTGATAGAATTAAACAGTAGCATTCAAAGTTATGACATTTCCACTAATCTACTAAATTGAGAAAACTTCATTTTCTGTAGCGTCAAGTTATGTTGGAGCTACTGCTATTACATCCCCAACAACCCATCCATTTGCATTGATAACAGTTATTGAGCTGTCACCAGGATTTGCTGGAACTGCCAATTAAGTAAAAGTTGTTTATGGAGGATTTCCTATTAGTGTAAAATTACCAGTATTCAGAATTACTTTATTTCCAACATCAACCAGAGGATCTACGACAAATTAGGTAGGTTAATCTTAGTTTCCATTCAATTAAATATTCAGATTTTAAGTATAAGGAGTGCCTGGAGTAGAACCTTCTGCAATAAATAGACCTCCTTTAAGCCAAATTCCATTTGCTTATACATTTATATTTTTTGTAGGATCAACTCTTAGATTACCTTCAACAACAATCTGTGTGAATTAGGTTAGATCTTAATCAACTATAACTTCCCAAGGACATGGAATCCATAACGTACTATTACCAGATGTGTTTATTATTGATCCTGGATTTCCATCGATCGAAACACCTTACCAGGTAGATAAATTACTAATTCTTCTTGTGACTCCATCCTTTTTACATTAACCAGGAGGTAGGGGACAATTTGCTAAGCAACTCAGAGCATTTAGATCTATTCTTTCAAGATATTGCAAGTTGGTTGCTTTTGGTCTATTTTTAGCATTAAGACATAGCCATAGTGCTTATCCAGCTATGTCATTAAACCAATCACCATGATTACAATTTAAAGTCTTGAGATTAGTAAGGGCTGTTGGATCTTGCCCAGATGTAACATTTTTATAAAGCTAACCATTAACTCCAGCAATCATTTAGAAGTTTTGCCATGTTTCTCTGAAATCGTTAATTGGGAATTTTATAAGAATTGTGTCTGATGGAGAAGTACCAGTGTGGTAAGGAGAGAGTCCAATACTAAAGTGAGTAAAATCGATTTAAGATAACTCCCATTAAACTTAGAATATCTATCCCGTCAAGAAAGTGCCTACAAATCCCAGAGTTAAATCACCAGCTTTATTCTCAATTTTAACAGATTTAGATTAGTAAAAATCCGCATTTTAACTACCTCCATAACCTTTACCGGTCGAATCACATGGGAGAACGTACAAAGCTTTTGATCTATAATTATTGGAGTCAACAGGATTGCTAAATTCTATTCTGACTACTTGCTGACTACAGATTACTGCATTATTCCACTTAGTCATATCTTACTGAGATGTCTTACAAGCAGTTTAGTTTACAAGATGAGGTCCAGCTGGAGTAATCCACTATTAAGAACTTTTGCCTGTTAAAGAACCATCTAAATCTTGATATATTTCTCGACGCCAATTATCCCAATACATGTAATTACTAGTGCTTATGCCTTCATAACTAATTTGACTGAAAAGAGTGAGCTTTCCTCCTTAGACCCACTTCTTAAAGTGCCAACAAAATGAACAAGATTTAAAGACCGTCATATTTTAAATAAAACTAGCAAAATGAACATTTTAAACTTTGAAACCATCTGTACGAGGAGTAATTAGTCCATAAGAGCTTTGAAGATCAGCAACAGCTGCAGGATTGCCTGATGATTGACCAACAATTAGTGAGTTTTGTAAAATAACATATTCATCAGTTCTGTTAGTTAAATAGGTGTTAAATCCTGATTATTTATTTCCTACAAGAGTAAAATTATTAAAGATCATATTTCCTACTTCTTCAGCCAAGACACCATCTTCATTATTCCTATATGCAACGAAGTTAGACCAAGTAATAGTAAATGATGTATTGTTAACGAAAGGATTAGCTTGTGTGTCATCTCTATATGGATTGCATGGATATTAAAGGTTTGTCATAACAAAAATTCTAAGTCCAAAACGATCATATGAATGAGCAACATTATTAGTGAATTAACCTAATCCCATTCCCTAAGGGCAAATATCATTTCTAGCAGAAGGGCCATCAGGATGCTCTTTAATTTCGTACCAAAATCCATAGAAGTCACCACCAGCAGCTCTGTTATTTGATACATAGTTTAGAGGATTTGTGATCCAATATGAAGCTGGAGTGATATCAGATTAAAGCATTGACCACACCTAAATAGTTCCTAAAATGAGATTTTATTCAATTATATTGTTTGTTTCAATACCATCTTCGAGGAAAATATTATGGCCTGCATTGTTAAAAGCCACATTATTTTTTATATGAAGATAATGGGTTGCATGAATTGTGACAGCTCTGGCAAACGAATCATGGATAGCATTACCTTCAACAATAGATCCAGAAACATCTCCAACCATATGGAAGTGGATTGGGTATCTACCAATTATAATTGGCTATCCTGTATATCTGAATTCAGCATATCTTATGCGAGCGCTAGTTTGAGATCCATGAAGCATTAAATGAGCACCATAGCGAGTTGCTATTGAAGATTAATCTCCTTCAAAAACTACATTACGGGTAAGAAGACCAACTTCAGCTCTCATGTTTACTGAAAACTAACCGTTTTTATAAGTTTCTCCTGTTACACTTACATGCTATACTAACAGTGGTTAAACAAATGATATTGTTGCAGTTTTTCCATCACTGCTTAATTAAATATTTGTAATTGTACGGCGTTCAGCATGTCCATCAACGTAATCAGTAGAGGCAATAACAATTTCTTCACCAACTTGCCAATCGAAAGCAGGATCGTTTATAAATACTTAAATATTTGTATCACCAACATTTGCAGTCGAAGAGAGCTCTGTCCATGTAACAGCTCGTGTTTAGCCTTATATATCAATACTACCATTATATATAGAGAGACCCTTGTTGCCTACTGTAGGGAATTATTTGTCTGCCTACTGTCCATACAGTGTTATTCTTATGTTTCCTGTTACTGGGGAGCTTTAAGTTCCAATAACTACATTACCAGATTAGACTAAAATGTTATTAGCTTCTAGATGGATGTTCATATTATTAGCAAAAATCAGATTCGCATTCTATAAAACAATTGTATTTAATATACCTATATAAGGAACATCTACTATCAAGCTCTTACCCTAGTTTACATAAACTATATCACCTGATATTGGAGCAAAATCATTACCCCATGTATCTGAGCTAGACCAAAGATTTCCATAGTAGAAGACAATTCCATTATTTACTGCAAGATATTAGTTAATTTAAACAACTAAAGAAGATTTACCTGAGCTTGACTTGGCTCCAGTTGTGCAAGATATTTATGACTATGAAAGAGTTGGTTAACTACAAATTATTCCATCAATTAAAACAGAATAATTAGAAGAAGGATCTGGGGCTCTATCTAAAGTTATTTTTACTTATGTTCCACCTGAAATACTACCATAGCTTGGAGTAATTGATTAAACTATGTAAGTTTTTTATTAATCATAAACTACATTTGTAGTCAGAGAGAAAATAGGTGAGTTATTTACAGAAATAGAAATAGGGCAAGTAAGAGTAGTAGTACTTTCAGTTATGGCACTTCTCTTCCAGCCAAAGAGCTGAATTTCAACCAATTAGCAATTAGATTAACCTGATTAATCGAATAATCTAAATTATGTATATGCTGCTTGAAGATTTGTTTTCTAAGCACTTTAAGCATTAGAAACTAATGTATCAATTAAATACATGTTTTTACCTAAATGGAAATCTGTACCAATAGTCAAAAGTGTTACCCAATTATTACCATCAACAGAACCTTGGAAAACAGTACCAAAGAATTATGATGCATCAGTTACTCCTTATGAACGAGGATACAATTAGAATTTACTTAAAACAACATAAGTAGTACCAAAATTTAGACCACAGTAGCATGAACCTCCTTAAGAATTGGAATAGTAAAAAAGTAAATCTCCATCAGCAAGATATTAAGAGTTTCCATTTGGATCATTACCAAAAGTAGTGAATCCTGTTAAAGGATTAATTTAATCTGAAGGGAATTTATACTTAGTTAAAGCTTAAGCTGAGTATACGGGTGGGGTAGTTACTACTAACGAAGAAGAACTAGCACTTTAGACAGCAGCTTGGTTACCACAAATAGTCACAGAATTTTGGTTGATATCGTTTGTATTAAATCCAGATCCAGAAATAGTTAAAGTTTATCCACCAGCATAAGATGAAGTTACTTGTGAACTAACAAGATTTAAAAGTTTAATTTATATCTAATTGCTATTATTAGAAAAAGAGGGATAATTATTAGAAGAGTCTAATAAGTAAAGCTAGTAAGACCCAGCTGGAGCATTTCCAAAAGTAATAGTAACTCCTGTATTTGTCAAACTAGCAATATTTGTTGATGCAATTTATTAATTGGGACTTGTGCTTTGTTACAAATAAGCTGATTTCAAAACATTCAAGCCATTTCCAGTAATAGTCAGTATACTTCCATTTATTTACACTTAGCTGACACTCCAAGTTGGTGCAATTACATTAAAATTTGTTTAATGTGCAACCCAAGGTAAATTTCCTTGGCTTGTCAAAGGTACAAGAGGGCTTCTTACAGACATTAATTGATAGTTTGTACCAACTTGTGTTGGAGGGAGTCTCAGTGTTACTTGGCCAGTAGAGTTATTATATTGGAGAAGAGTAGCTTATAAACCGTTGAATTTAAAAATAGGATTTTATCCAGGAATATTTCCTGACATGACAAAACTTATTTCAGCTCCTTAACTCGAAACAGTGTAGAGTGAAGACGAAGCTAATGGATAGGTGTATTCTTGGATAGTAATTTACATGTAAGAGCTGTCACCAGTCACAGTACGTAGGACTATATTATAATTACCTTAAGGTAAATTAGGAGCGGTGTACGTAACAACAGTTGAGTTTGAAGAATTTATAGTAATAGGAACACTTTCATATCCAATTACTACTACAGAGAAAGTTTTTGAATCTGCTGGAATATTAGTTCCATTTATGGAATATTAAGTATTAAAATGCTAATATTAATTATTGACTTTTCCTACTTGAATACCTAGACTTGTATCAAATGTGATCGAAGGAGTAAAAGATGAAGACGAAGGGTCCACAATAGCCTAAGCAATTAATTTTCCCCACACTTCTATCGAAAAAGCTTTGCTTGTGGTGCCTTATGGCAGATGCTAATACATGTTAGGAAGCGTACATGTTAAACTAGTAGAAGAAGCAGCTGAGATAATACAAAATTCTGAATCAGTCTTGCTATATGTAACTAAAACTTAATTGTCAGTTAATTAAGATGAGAAATTCACACCTTTTATAATCAGCTATGCGCCTCCATACGCAGATACCTAGTTTATGTTGAAAGAGCTAACATAAATATTATATTCAATACTGTTAATAGCTCCGTTAGGATTGTTACTACCTGATCCTACCTTCACAACTCTCAGTTAGTATTTACCAGGAACTCCGCCACCCAGGAGAATTTAAATTTATGTATCAGAAGCGGTAACAACATTGACCTAATATTTACCATAACTTAAAAGCTTACCATTTGAGTCAACGGAATCTAAAAAGGCTTATAATATAGTAGAGTCATTACCAAAATTAGTTCCTGTTACCTTAATTAAGGTTTTATCTACTGGTGAAACAAGCGTTTTATCAATATTAGTTAAAGTTATTGCATTAGCGTTGCTTACTGTCACTTATTATTGATTACTATTTAATCCATTATAACTTACTACAACGTTTACTGTACCTTCTGAAAGTCCACTTGGACTTAAAACTACTATTTAAGTATTTGTTACGGATTGAATACTTGCTGAAACTGATCCGAATGTAACTTTCAAATTTGTATCGATAACATTAGGGAAGTAATTACCAGTTAAAGTCAATGTAGTACCGCCATAACTTAAAATTGTAGCTGAGCTAAGTTTGGTTAAAACAGGATTTTGAGTTACAGAATTTACTGAGCTTGAAAGGACTATACCATTTGATTGATAGAAAAGAATAGGTTTGTAAGTACCAGCAACTTTATTTTGATAAGTTGCTTTCAAAGTTCCAGAAAATGTGGATGAAATTGGATTAGTAATTACACATTTCATACCATTATAATAGATTGTAAAGTTAGAGACAATTAAATTTAATCCATTTGCTTAAATATTACTTATGGTTAGGGTAGATGATGGATTGTCATCCTCAAATTAGGCATAACTAATAGCTTGAGAATCGCTTAAGACATTCACAATCAATTATTAATTTGTTAAAGAAGCTAGAGTTAATACCCCATTAACCTTTACTGCTGCATAAGGCTAAGCAGATCTCTGGGTAATTAATTCGTTTTCTATTACTGCATAATATAAGTAGGAGTTAGATGCTTATCTAAGAGTATCTACATAAAGGTTAATAGCTCCAGTTTAACCAACTAAATTAGATTCATACTCTACTAATACTGCTGATGTTATACCGTAAAAGTCAAAATACCATTGTGAGCCATCGATGAAGTTTATGTTGCGAGAGCATGCAATATTCGGAGTGCTAAGAATTTACTAAATTGCAGAGCAAATCTACCATTCATAAGTATTAAAAGGGATATCAGAGCTTTTGTTTATTTAAACATAGTTACCATTTATCTTTAGACGGAAAGTTCCTGACAAAGGAGGACCAAAAGGAGTGATAACATTGTAAAGTGGAGAATCTGTTGTAGTTTAATTATAAACAAAGGTGGGTTAAACGTCATATTAACGATGGTACTGGAAAGTTAGCTACCATGTAGTACCAATTTTATTGTTATTAGCGTCTTTTACATCTGTTTAAGTACATGTGCTGTTTGCTCCACTATATACACTAAAGTGCCATATTATAGTAGAACAAGGAGTATCTCTGTTATACTACTAATTAGTTATGACCCATTGCTTAGCTTGTTTACTTATTTAAGTTCCATAAGGGTAAATAAAATTCATTCCAAAAGTAGTTTTTGTTGCAGTTGTTCTATCTTTAAATGTTATTGCAATTACTTCTTATGTGAATTAGTAATCTATCCTAAATCTGGATAGTTAGCTTACAGTGTTAATATAGCTATTAGTATTTCCTGATGGAATTCTTACTCCAGTGCTATGGTAAAAGCTGCTAGCACTCGATGCGAGGGCATATATCTTAAAGAAATAAGGAGTTCCTTTCTTCAAAGTAATAGTCATACTATCTGAAGTGGATTGTTATAGATCATAATTTTAAGAATAAGGATCTCTAAGATTAGTTCCATAAGTAATACTGTTGATAGTTTTCATTGTAGATTCATCTGTGCTATCTCCATTTAATTATAGCAAAACTTGAGCTTAGTAGCTAGAAGAAGTATGGAAATAATAATTACCATCTCTTGGGGGATTAAAGTAGCCTTAAAGAACAATGAACTACCTCTAAAGATTATCAATATTTGGATCTAAATCATAATAATACTCAGTAGAAGGGATTATTGACTCTTAAGTTAATGTTAATTAAGAAGGATTTGATTTGTATTGATTAATAAGACCATTTAAATCCCACGAAGAAGTATTGTAAGCTTACAAATGAACTCCAGATCCTGACTCGTAACGCAGAGTTTGATCAGCTGTTGGATTGCTTAATCCACTGGGTAGCAAGCATGTAAAATAGCCAAAAGATAGTTGTTAATCTGTAATTTAGCAATTAGCATTATTCCATGTTACAGTAACATTTGATGTGTTTGTAGGAATATTGGAAGCATAAATATTAATGTAGCCACCTTATGAAGTAATATTTTGTGGAACACCCTAAGCAGGTTATTGAGAGGCGATCTAAATATCATAGGGAGAATCAAGAGTAGTTGAACGAATAGTTGTTAAATGACTTTGATTAGAAGCCTAACCTGGAACTGAAATAAATTATGAAAGGTAGAATCCAGCTGGATGAGAATAATCTACTTAGCAAGTTAAAGGACTATAAGAATTACCACTATATGGTGTATCTTCATTCAATCCTAAGTTAAATCTATCACAAAGCAACTACCCAACTAGCATCTTTGTGATTTAATTTGTATTTGAAATTCTGAAGGTTCCCCACCACTCAAAATCAAGTTTAGGAAGTACCGCACGAGGGAATATAATATCTACCATTGGAGTATAGGATCCAGAATATGAGAAAGTACATAAAGAAGCATCATTTTAAGCACATTAAGAAGTGCTTCTATTAACAACATTGACTACAACGGGAAGATTCCATTATTGAGTACTGTCATAAGCAGGAGTAGTTACACAAGATACAAAAACTTCATTGACACCCATATCTATTTATATTATTCAATATTTTTATCTACTGTATTTATTAATTAATATTCAAAACTTTCTAAATTTTGATCAAATTATTTAAAATGGAAATTAATATAATTTTTTTAAAAATAGGATAAAATGAGTAAAATAATGGATGTTTAGAGGGTTCAAAGTATTTAATTAGTAAATATTTATAAACATTTTTTTTCAATTTTCATTTTTTAAAGTAAAAATGATTAAATACCTGGTATAATGCAGGGATAGGGACCTATTGTGACTTAATTGTTTGAAGCCATGGTACTGTCTTGACCTACCATTTTGATGTAAACTCTGGTACCTCCATTTATTGAACCTTATCTTTATGCGTTATCAGTATTTAAGATAGTAGAAACTGATAAAATTCTGACTGAGTTTTGAGCTGCACCTATTTCAACAGCTTAACCTTTTTTTATGGATATTATGAATTTTTTAAAAATGGGAGAACTTAGCGCTCATGAAAAAATAAATAGATTAATTGCTATTTTTATTATAATTATATTGATTTGTATATAAAATATTAACTTGAAACAACAAGCAAGCAGAACAAGAGCCCTACAGAAATTTAGGCTCTCATTTAAATGTTCTAATTATAGATTTGTTGTGTTGTAGAAGAAGTAGTTTTAAAAAGTTCTATTGTTATTTGTTTTTTTAGGACTTTTCAATTTAATCTATTTTGTTCACTTATCTATTAGGTTTTGTTTGATTAGATTATGATTAAAGTATATTTTTTATATTTCTTTGGCCTTTTTATTAATATATATAATGTAAAGCCAAAACAATTAACTTATCATATTTCAAGTTAAAAAATTGACTTCTACACTATAGAGTTGTTTATAATGACTCACTTTACTAATTTATTATTACTATAAAGACACCCTTTTAACTTTCCAAAAATTAGTAAAAATTATTTGCAAGTATTAAAGTCATTTGTTAGTTTTAAATAAACTTCGAAAATTGTAACAAAAAAATATAATTTTCATTTGTTTGTTCGTTCGTTTGTTTGATACCATATTACAGAATCTAAATTATTTTTACTGATGTTTCTAATCATCAATTAAATTATATTATGAAAGAAAATATTTAAGCAAAATTAAAAGATAAATTCATATTTTTTATAAAAATTAATTGCTAAATAAATAATATTTTTTAATGAAAGAAAAAAAATAATTTTTGGATTTAAAACCATCATAGAATTAAAAAATTATTTGAAAATTATGTGAATTACATCAAATAATTATATAAAAATAAGAAATTAATTAATTACCTGAAATTAATTTAACTTGTTAATCTTACCCTGAAATTGTTATTTTTTTAATAAATAATTGTAACAACAGATAATATTTGTGAAATTAATTATCAATTGTAAAATGGCACAGATAAAATCAAAATAAGAGATAGATATTTGATAATATTTATTAATCAGTTATCAAATCTTATTTGGATTGTTGTTAAATCTATTCTTCCAAATTAACATTTATGAATTAAAATTTGATTTTAAAAATGAGTTATATCTCTAATTATTATTAAGCTTCACAAATAAGCTCTCTTTCATATGCTTGAACTCTTAAAAAATAATTAATTACTGATTTTCTGATTATATGGATGTAAATCAATTTATTACTATTATTCTTCTGAGTTTAAATAGGAAAATATCTTTATCATCCAAAATTTGATTCAAGCTAATAATATTTACTTTAAAATACAATATTAAATTATGAAAGCTCGTACAAACAAAAATTCAAAAAGCTTAGCTTACTTTTAACACCATTATAAATAAGTAATTAATTCTATTATCATCTCATCTTAATTAATTATTATATCAAATAAACAAGAAACGAAAGATTTATATTATCTCTAAATAATTTATGTAATTTTTAGTAACAAAATAATCTAATTTAGTAAGAATTACTTAATTTTAACATTTAAAATGTATAAAATATTTTGTAATTTATTTATTTTGTTAATATTTTTCATAATTTAAAGACAGATAATTTTTAAGCGCTTTCTTTCTTTTTCATTTAATAATTAAATATAAAGGATAAAATGAAATCAAATATATACATACAACTTTCTCGAAATTCAATGAATATAAAATTTTTTATTACAGTTTTTTACATAGATTAATAATAATAATAGAATTTTATTTTTTAAATTTTTATATTTTTTAATAATTAGATTCCACTTATATATTTTAAAATTAAAATTGTAATTTAAAATATTATTTTATGTGTGTAATTGATTGACATAAATATAATTTTTATCTGTAAAAAGAAATAATTTAGATTTTATTTAGATATTTATTCTTGAGAATAATTCATAATTATCTAATTTTTTCTGATAAATGTTAATTAAAATTAATTGCTTATCACTAATTTTTTATTTTTAAAAGTGTTTTTTTAACTTATACTTAAAATTTTGGTTTTAAATTGATAAATCCTTACAAAATTGTTCATTTTAATAATAATTTGGACACCTAAATGTGAATTAAATTTAATAATTTAATATTGAAAACATAAAATTTGATGAAAATTTCTATTAATATTTTAAAAACTATGTTTAAGTATTTACTTTTTGTTATAATATCATAATTTGGTAAAAAGAGTAAATATATATGTGATTTAAATTTATCTAAACTTCATCTTAAAAGATATTTCAGATGATGCTTTAAAAATAAGAATTAATTTAAGATTAATAAAATATAAAATTGATTTAACTTCTAAAATGTATATCTTTTTTAACTTTAAAATCTAATATAAGTAAGTATTAATTAAATTAGTAAATTTAATACATTTTATTTTATTTTTATATCACTACAAAGAGCTCATTATTCTTTAATTTATATCTGTTTGATCTTAATTAATCTTCAGTTTCTCAAAGAAAGAAAAAATGTATTATTCTTATTTTTTATTATCTTTTAAAATAGCAATTTATTCATCAAAATGATTTGCTTCTGTAAGTTTTTAAAAAAATATGAAATTTAAATATATAAAAAAAATTAAGTAAATATCTTTACATAATCCTAAGGCCTAATGAAAGCTATCACTCTTAGCTTGTTATTTGCAAAAATTAGAAGACAACCCTACTAGTTCTAGCATAGCTAACTGTTCTTTGCTTAGAAGAATCATAACCGCTTTCTTTAAAAGGATAAGATCTCTATAAATCTATTTTATATCTAAGCTTTCATTAATACATCTGTCAATAGCTCGCTAATCTTCTACATCTAATCCTTGAGAATTTAAATACTCAAATCTCTTGAAAATTCTATTTTTAATTTAAATGATTGATTAATATTTTTAAATAATTCTATTTAAATCGATTACTTTATTTTAAAAATCTTTTAACGAATACTATTTAAAATAGAATTGTCCTTAATAGCTTTTATTTTTTTTATAAAATGCTCTTACATATTTTTCAGATAGTGAGATTTACCTGTTTGTGGCAGGTTTTATTTATTTTATGAGGTTTATCTTTTCAGTAAACCTAATATTTTACTTTAACTATCCTCAGGTATTTTTAAAGTGTTTACCTCATTATCACTAAATTATATTAGTTGGTTAACTTAATTTTTTTTAAATTAAGGGGATATTGATTTTTTCTTTTTTACAAATTAGAGTTATTTTTCTGGATAAGTCACTTATTTTTATGTGGGAGTAGAAATATTAGTTTCCTCATTATTTTTAGAAAACTATTCTTCTAAAATAAAATCTAATTAATTTTCGTTATAAGTTGTTACGATCTCTTAATTTTAAAAAAACTATTCTTAATTATCAACTGATTTGATTGATTTAGTCAGAAATGAAGGAATAATTATATCCTCTTTACTCAATTTCTTTTCATCATTTACTTCTTCAATAACTTGTATTTAATTCTATTTAATTTAGTTTTATTTGACTATATTTTCATGATTGAGGATATCAATTATGCCAATAAATTTATTTTTTCTCAAAATAGACTCATAAGTTCCCAGAAACATATTTTGTAATATAAGAAGAAAAATGTCTTATCTCATAAATTTTTCAGCTATTTTTCTTCCTAAAACACCTATGCATATTAAAAGCGCTAATACACTATTACACTAAGCAAGTATTTAAGGTAAATTTAAATATTAGATTTATATTTATTAGATAATTTCATCCATTTGAATACTAATTTACATATATTATTTTTATTAAGTACTTTTGATAAAAGCTTATCTATCTTCATTAATATTTTATATTTAATATTAAATAGGAGAGCTAAAAGTTTTCTTAGTTTGAATGATTGCACCTGATTTAACAGAAGTTGTCTACTTTTGAATTTTAAATGAGTAATATTAAAATGTATTAGCTATCATGTAAACAAAAGAATTTCTATAGTTAACTTATACTTACTAAGATGATGTGTTATATTAAGATGTATGGAGCTTTAAAAGAAAGTCAGAATAAGGATTATGAATGATAGAATTATAATCTTAATCATCTTAAACACAATTATTTGGGATAAAAGTTTTTAACTAATCTGTATCTTAACACTTATATATGAATATATAAATTTGAGAATATAAATTTTCTATTGTATTCAAGATGAGTGTATAGTTTTTAATTGTTGAAAAATCAAAGCAATTAAATTCTTATTATCTATTAAATATAATTAAAATTTATTTCTTGGAAAATGATCTTAATTTTAAAAGAAAATCTATGTTTGGTAGCTTTATTAATTTTTTTTATAGTTTATTTGAAGACATTACTAGTACCACTTTACAAATCAAGCATAAATTAAAATAGACAAAGTTAAAAAATTATATAATACCAAAAAAATATTTTTTTAAATGAAAAACAAAATAACTGAAACAAATATTTTTTTATATTAATAAATAAAAATACTTTTATAATTTTTAAAAATATTAATAAAATTTGTAATTAATTCATCACATAGAGCTCAATATTCTTTAATCAACTTCTGTTAAATCATGTTTAATCTTAAGCCTCTCAAAGAAAGAATTTATATATTTTTCTTATTTTTCATTATCTTTTAAAATAGAAATTTATTCATCAAAATAACTCAATTCTGCTAGTTTATCTTCTTCTATTAATAAAATTACAAATAACTAAATAAATAGACTAAGTTAAAGATTAATTTTTTACCTTAGCCTTAAACTAAGAGATTTTTATCATGCTTTATACGCTATTTGCAAAAATTAGATGATAATCCAACTAGTTGTAGCATTGCTAACTGTTCTTTGCTAAGAAGAATCATAACTGCTTTTTTTAAAAGGATAAGATCTCTATAAATCTATAATATATCTAGATTTTCATTAATACATCCTTCAATTACTCTTTGATCTTCTGCGTCTAATCCTTAAGATTTTAAATACTCTTATTTATTACAAATTCTATTTATAACAGAAATAATTTATTAAATAAATTTCTTATTTTCAATAAAATCAATTACTTTATTTTAAAAATTTTCTAGCGGATCCCATTCAAAATAGAATTGTTCTTAAAAGATTTCATTTTATTTTTAATACGGTCCTACATTTTTTTGAAGTTGAGAGATCTACTTATTTATGACTTATTTTCATTTTTCTCTTAAGTTTATTTTTTCAATAGACCAGATTATGCCTAAATATTTTAGCTCTCTTCAGATTTTTTCTTGGTTTTTGCCTCTTAGTCTTTAAAATCTATTGGTTAACTAAATTACAAATTCTTCAATTAGAAAGATGATATTGATTATTCTTTCTTTACAAATTTACTTTTTTTTTATTAAGTAGTTTGCTTTTTTAAAGTAGGAGTAGAATGATTACTTTCTTCAAATTTTTTAGAACATTATTCTAAAATAAAGTCTGATTAATTTTCATTATAAGTTGTTAGGATTTCTTAATTTTAAAGCAACGAACTTTAATTATCAACGGATTTTATTGATTTTGTAAGAAAAGAAGGAACTAAAATATCTTCATTACTCACATTTTTTTCTTCATCTACATCTCCAATAGCTTCCCTTTAATCCTCTTTAATTTAGTTCTACTTAACTAAAATTTCAGAATCCTGGTTTTCCAAGACGCTAATAAAATTATTTTTTATTAAAATAGAGTCATAAGTACCTTGAAACATATTCTGTAATAAAAGGAGAAAAATGTCTTATCTCATAAATTATTCAGAAATTTTTCTTCCTAAAACACCTATACATATTAAAAGCGCTAAGGTACTATTACACTAAGAAAGAATTTAAGGCAAATTTAAGTATTAGATTTATATTTATTAGATAATTTCATCCATTTCAATAGTAATTTACATATATTACATTTATTAAGTGGTTTATATATAAGCTGATCTATCTTCATTCAAATTTTATATTTCATATGAAATGGGAGAAGAAAAAGTGCTCTCGCTTTGAATAATTGCACCTGATTTAATAGAAGTAGTCTACTTTTGTATTTTATATGAGTAATATTAAAATGAGTTAGCATTCATATAGATAAAAGAATTTCTATAGTTCACTTATATTTACTATGATGAGGTATTATATTGAGATGTCTTTAGTTTCAGAAGAAAGTCAGATAAAGGATTATAAACTATAGAGTTATAATCATCATCATCATAAACGCAGTTATTTGGTATAAAAGTTTTTAACTGGTCTGTATCTTAACACCTGTAAATGAATATATAAAGCTAAGAGTATAAATTTTCTATTGTATTCAAGATGAGAGTATAGTTTTTAATTGTTGAAAAATCAAAGCAATTAAAACCCTTTAGTTTTGGACTTGTGCATTTAGTATAATTTAATGGAATCATTTGAAAGTCAGTTCCATTTTAATAATAAAAGTAAGGTACAAAAACTAAGTATGTTTTATTTTTTTCAGCTTACAAATCATCAAGATTGAGATTTGCGCCATACAAATACCTAAATCCAACCAATTCTTCAGTTAGATCAATTTAAGTTGTTTCTTCAGTAACGAAGCTTTGCCATCCATAAGTAGGATTGATTTGATTACTGAGATATAAGTAAAAGAGATAACAAGAGTACACAAGAAAAATCATGAATACTAATAGAGATAAAACAGCACCATAAATAGTTCCTTTTCTTTTTACTTAATTTCCAAAAGTGAATGAGAATGGAGCAGAAAAAAGGTCAAGTCTAGAATAATTCATTATATTTCCAAGTAACCAGTAAAAAGGAGCTTTGGTTGATCTTCTGTATTTTTTATATTTTTATTACTTTCAAATGTTTTACTATTAATTATTTATTTCAAAACAATAAAGTAGATAGCTAATTTAAATTTCTTTTTTTATAATTAACAATTGATTAACTTATAATTTGTGGAGAAAAAATGATTGTTAAAATAATACTTAAATTTTATTATGTAATTAAAAATTATTTCTATGTTTTTACACAATTTATATAAAATAGAACATCATTAATAAATTTACTTTCTCTCAACTGTCCTATTTTTGCATTTGATAGTGATCTAATTTTTTCGATTTTATTATCAATAAAATTTATGATAGTTTTTTTAATTCACATTTTAATTACTTCATTTCAATTAATATTGTGGATTTATATATATTTTAATATGTATTGGAGTTCATATATTTATGAAATGAATACTGTAAATTAGGGGAATTTATATTTTTGGGAATAAATTATTTTGAATGTTTTTAATATAATATAAATTAATATAGTATTATTAAAGGTAAATTTAAGTATTTAATTTTTAAAATATTACAGTAATTGCTTTAAATATAAGAATTAATTTAAAATAAAAATAATATTTATTTTTAGTATATTTTAAATGAATAAAAAAATATTTAATTTAATTTATATAAATGTAAAATATTTTAGTTAATAATAAATTTTAAATATTTTTATATCACTACAAAGAGCTCATTATTCTTTAATCTACATCTGTTTGATCTTAACTAATCTTAAGTTTCTCAAAGAAAGAAATAATGTATTGTTCTTATTTCTTATTATCTTTTAAAATAGCAATTTATTCATCAAAATGATTAATTTCTTTTGGTTTTTAAAAACATGTAAAATTAAAATAAGTAATCAAAAAAAAGTTAAATAAAAATCATTACTTATTCCTTAAGCATGCATATTTTTATCACTTTTTACTTATTATTTGCAATAGTTAGAAGATAACCCAACTAGCTGTAACATAGCTAACTATTCTTTGCTAAGAAGAATCATAACCGCTTTCTTTAAAAGGATAATATCTCTGTAAATCTATAATATATCTAAGCTTTCATTAATACATTTATCAATAGTTCTCTAATCTTCTACATCTAATCCTTGAGATTTTAAATACTCAAATCGCTTGAAAATTCTATTTTTATTTTAAATTAATGATTAATATTTTAAAATAATTCAACTTAAATCTATTACTTTAACTTAAAAATCTTTTAACTAATACTATTCATTATAGAATTGCTCTTAATAGCTTTTATTTTCTTAATAATATGGTCTTACATATTTTTTAAATAGTGAGATTTACTTGTTTATGGCATGTTTTATTTATTTTGTGATGTTTATCTTATCAATAAACCCAAGATATTACTTTAACTATCTTCACATGTTTTTTAAGTTTTTAGCTCCTTATCATTTTATTTTATTAGCTAATTAACTGAATTTTTTAAAAATTATGGTGATATTGGTAATTTCTTTTTTACAAATTTGAATTATTTTCCTGGGTAAGCCACTTGTTTTTTTAAATGAGTATTATTATTATTTTCCTCAATTTTTTTAGAAAACTATTCTTCTAAGATAAAATCTAATTGATTTTCGTTATAAGTTGTTACTATCTCTTAATTTTAAGGAGAATCTACTTAGTTATCAACTGATTTAATTGATTTAGTAAGAAATGAAGGAATAGTTATTTCTTCTCTATTAAAATTTTTTTCATCATCTACTTCTTCTATATCATCCTTTTAATCTTATTTATTTTAGTTAAATTTAACTAAATTTTCATGATTGAGGTTGTCCAAGTCATCAATAAATTTATTTTTTCTCAAAATAGACTCGTAAGTACCTAGAAACATATTCTGTAGTAAAAGTAGAAAAATGTCTTATCTCATAAATTTTTCAGCTATTTTTCTTCCTAAAACACCTATGCATATTAAAAGCGCTAATGTGCTATTACACTAGGCAAGTATTTAAGGTAAATTTAAGTATTGGATTTATATTTATTAGATAATTTCATCCATTGAAATCATAATTTACATATATTGCATTTCTTAAGTGCTTTTAATAAAAGCTTATCTATCTTCATTAATATTTTATACTTAGTATGAAATAGGAGAAGAAAATTTTTTTTCAGTTTGAATAATAGCGCCTGATTTAATAGAAGTAGTCTGCTTTTAAATTTTATATGAGTAAAATTAAAATGTGTTAGTTAACATGTAGACATTAGAATTTCTATAGTTAACTTATACTTGCTATGATGAAATGTTATATTGAGAAGTATATAGTTTTAGAAGAAAGTCAGAATAAGGATTATAAACTACAGAATTAAAATCATCATCATCATAAACACAATTATTTGGAATAAAAGTTTTTAATTGATCTGTATCTTAACATCTATAAATGAATATATAGAGTTATGAGTATAAATTTTCTATAGTATTTAAGATGAGGGTATAGTTTTTAATTGTTGAAAAATCAAAGCAATTAAAACCCTTTAGTTTTGGACTTGTGCATTTAGTATAATTTAATGGCATCATTTGAAAGTCAGTTCCATTTTAATAATAAAAGTAAGGAAGAAAAATTAAGTATGTTTTATTTTTTTCAGCTTATAAATCATCAAGATTGAGATTTACGCCATACTCATATCTAAATCCAACCAATTCTTCAGTTAGTTCTACTTAAGTAGTTTCTTCAGTAACAAAACTTTACCATCCATAGGTAGGATTGATTTGATTACTGAGGTATAAATAAAAGAGATAACAGGAGTAGACAAGAAAAATCAAGAATACTGATAGAGATAAAATAGCACCATAAATAGTTCCTTTTCTTTTCACTTGGTTTCCAAAAGTGAATGAGAATGGAGCAGAAAAAATGTCAAGCCTAGAATAATTCATTTTGTTTTTTTTGTAGATAAAAAGCAGCTTCTGGTTGATCTTGAATTTTTTTATATTTTATTTGTTTACAAATGTTTTTGTTTTAATTGTTTATGATAGAAAAATAATGTAGCCAGTTTATTTAATATGCCTTTTTTTGTAATCGCCCAATAATTACTTTACAAATAGCTGAAACGAAGGAAAATCTAAAATTCAAAATAATTGTTTAATTTTGATTAAAATATGATGACTTGGTGGAACCTTAAGTAAAGAAAATTTAGTTAGTCTATTTGAATAATCATCAAGAGATTGAGGTAAAAAATATGATTAAAATTTAATTTAATTGTTTATTTCAATTTACATTGTTTTTGTTGTTTTTATATTTATTAAATAATTAACCTGATTAAATAATTAATTACCTTTCCCTCAAATTTTATAAATTGTTGGTAATTAATGATACAAGTAAGGAGATATATTACTTAAAATTTGTGGAATTAAATAACTCAAATATTAATAATGAATATAATTAAAATTAATAAGTAAAAGTTATTCAACTATAATTAAATTTTTTATAGTCAAACATTAATAGTTTTTCTATCTTTCAAGAGTTCATATACTTGTATATTTGCTTAATTTATATTTTATTTAATCAAAATTTATTTTAATTTAATTTAAAATTATTAGTTTTTTTTTTATACAATTTTTCTATGTTTCAAATACATTTATTCATTAACAACTTTATTTTTGTTTTTATCGAAATAATAATTTATTTTGTAAATATTTACTTAATGTTTTACCTCTATTTATATTAAATTATTTTTTAAAGCAAATAGTTTTTCGATACTTTAAAGCTAAAAATAATTATTTGTGTTTTATTAGTAACAAAATAAGCAAATGTACAATATATTTTTAAAAAATCAAAATTATAATTGAAAGATATAAAAAATTTGAGATAGATTAAAAGTGAATAAAAGTAGATTAAAAGGAGATCTTTTTCAAAAACAAATAATAATTGTACTTTATCACTAAAAAATTATATTTTTCAAATATAAAAAATATTTTGTACTTTCTTCGCCTGTTTTTGATTTATTTAAATATTATTCACTTAAATTTATTAATAAATTGCTTTAAGTTCTTTTATGTTATTTTATGTTAGGAAAATGAATTTTATTATTCTTTTTTTTCCTAAAATTGCTTTATTTTTAGCAAGTTGTTTGTTTTTCTAAAAGGATAGTTTTATTATTGTCCTCAATTTTTAATGAAAGCTATTCTTATAAAATAAAATTTTATTAACCATAATTATGAGTTATTATAAGCTCTTTAATATTGGTTTTTCTTTATAAGTGATTTTATTGACTTGCTAATAAAATTAAGAATGAAGATTCCTTCTTAATTAACAATTTTTTAATCTTCAACTAAAACTTAAGACTCGATTCAATCCTCTTTATCATAACTTTAGTTAATTAAACTTTAATAATCTTGGTTGCCCTTTACGCCAATAATATTATTTTTCTTAAAAGAGCTTCATAGAAAAATATTCTGTAATAAACGAAGAAAAATGTCTTATCTCAATTATTTTCAGCAATTTTTCTTACTAATATACACACACATATTAAAAATGCTTTTTTGCTATTACACTATGCAAGTATTTATGGTAAATTTAAGTATTTTATTTATATTTATTATTATATCTAAGAATCATTGAAAAAAATATCCTTTATTGTTTCTTTATACTTTTTGTAATTTAGATTTCCATTAATCAGAAAGAGTCTTTTAGGTCCAGTGTAACTAATCATACCCACATAATATAATTTTTTAAGGGCAGTCATTTTTTTTAGAAGTTTATGAATATTTTTGCTCTGGTCACCCAAATGCACTTCAGCAAGTTTAATTCTCAAAGTTTATCATATCAAGAAAGTAATCCTTCTTCAAAATTTTGTCCAAATGCTTACTTTTAAGGTAAAATTTAATCTCATTTTAGTCATCAATGATTGTAATGACTCTAACTAGTCCAGAATTTAATGCGATTCTCATATAGGATATTGCTGGCAGTGGTGTGAAAGAGACTATTACTATTGAGATCTTATTTATTAGAAAATTAATACAAGATTGTTGTAGGGTTATTTTAAAAATGGCTTACAACTTCCTCCTCCATATCACTTTCTGTTTTATTTAAACCACCATTAATTATATCTATGATAAGAAAAATATTCCCTTATTTCCTAATAATAACTATAAACTTTTTAGATACCTCTTGTAAAATAATTGATAATAGATTCACTGTATATCTCTATAATTTTTATGTGGCATGATTTTAATCTTATAATAAAAATTATCTATTTTATTATTCTTCTTCATTTTAAAGTTAATCTGATGTTCATTTATAAAGATGACGAATACTCATTTGAGTTATTAGTCTATTAAATATCATCTCTTAGAAGCATAGTCAAAAATTCATTTTTTTTGGATTTTTCCATTCTTGGATTCTTTGGATTTTATTTGAGCTTTTATTTCATAATGCTTCTTTAATTTTGATTTAAATTTCTAAGGGATTCAAACCACTATTGCAAATTGTAATTTATATCCGATTTTGTCTTTTGTTTGTTTATTTTCAATTCATGTTTAATTTAACTTAAATAAATTCTGTATAGCCAAATAGATATTCAATAATTTTAAGAACAAATAAATGTGTATTTTAAAAGCTTGAATTCGAATAAATAAATAGAGGTAATAGTATTTAGCTTAACTTCAGTCAATCAATAAAGCTAGAATAAAATTAATTAATCAACTTAAATACAATAAATAAATTCTGTTTAATCAGCTTGAATACAGCCAATTAATAAAGTTTGAATACTATAAAATAATTTAGTCTAATTAATGTAGAATTTAATGAATTAATAGTTGGAATTCAAGTAATATATTTTTTTCATGAACAAAAAATATTCTCCATCTATTCTATTTATGAAAAAACATTTATAGAACAAATTAACCATTTTTTGATAAAATATGTACCATTTATAATTGAAAAATTGACTTAATATAAGAATCTGATAAAATTCTTTCTTTCTCGATTATAAGGACTAACATGTAAATTTTAGATATTAATAACTCTAATCTGCTTATTTAGCTTAATAAGTCTACTAGTTTCAGACTTAAATATGAAAAAGGTAATTTAATTTAAAAATATTAATTTTAATTAAATAATTATTTAAGCACATATTTCATGAAGAATTTTTTAATTTCCAACTTTGAAGTTTTCTAGTAAATAATTAAGTAAATATTTATTACATTCCTATCAATTTCATATTTAAAAATCCATAGACTAAAATCATAATTGATAAAATAAAAAAAATATTTAGCAGATAAAATGACCAAAATAAATAAATAAATTTTTTACTAATAAAAAATATTTTTGTATGCATTACATTTTTATTTTTTGTAAATGATTATCATTAAATGTAAATCAAAATTATCTTATCTACTTCTGTACGATCATAATTAATTTTTAGTTTTTCAATGAAACAAATAATTTATTTTTCTTGTTTTTCAAAATCTTTTAAAATAGAAACTAAATCATCAAAATGACTTGTTTCTATTGTTTTTTCTTTATTATATGTTGTTAGATATAAGTAAATAAACAGAATAATAAATTAAAAAATTATACTTAATCCTTAAACCTAAATATTTTTCTTAATCTATTTATAAAAATTAATAGAAAGACCAAACTGTTATTCCATAACTAGCTGTTCTTTGCTAAGAAAAACCATGATTGCTTTCTTTTAGTTGTTTAGTAATTTTATTTATTGTTTATTTGAAAGATATTTCTATTACCACTTTGCAAACAATTGAAAATAAAAATAGATAAAGTTTAAAACAATTTAATACTAAAAAAAATTCTTTTTAAATGAAAAACAAATAAACAGAAATGAATTTTTTTTTAAATTAATAAATAAAAATACTTTTATTATTTTTAAAAATTTTATATAAAATTTGTAATTAATTCATATCAAAGAGTTTAATATTCTTTAATCAACCTCCGTTTAATCATGGTTAATTTTAAGCTTCTCAAAGAAAGAATTTATATATTTTTCTTATTTTTCATTATCTTTTAAAATAGAAATTTATTCATCAAAATGACTCAATTCTTCTGGTTAATCTTTTATTAATAACATTACAAATAACTAAATAAATAAACTAAGTTAAAGATTAATATTTTACCTTATCCTTAAACTAAGAGATTTTTATCATGCTTTATACGCTATTTGCAAAAATTAGATGATAATCCAACTAGCTGTAGCATAGCTAACTGTTCTTTGCTAAGAATAATCATAACGGCTTTCTTTAAAAGGATAAGATCTCTATAAATCTGTAATATGTCTAGATTTTCATTAATACATCCATCAATTACTCTTTGATCTTCTACGTCTAATCCTTAAGATTTTAAATACTCTTATTTATTATAAATTCTATTTTTAGTATAGAAATAATTTATTAAATAAATTTTTTATTTTCAACAAAATAAATTACTTTATTTTAAAAATTTTCTAGCGGATCCCATTCAAAATAGAATTGTTCTTAAAAGATTTCATTTTATTTTTAATACGGTCCTACATTTTTTTGAAATTGAGAGATCTACTTATTTATGACTTATTTTCATTTTTCTCTTAAGTTTATTTTTTCAATAGACCAGATTATGCCTAAATATTTTAGCTCTCTTCAGATTTTTTCTTGGTTTTTGCCTCTTAGTCTTTAAAATCTATTGGTTAACTAAATTACAAATTCTTCAATTAGAAAGATGATATTGATTATTCTTTCTTTACAAATTTACTTTGTTTTTAGTAAGTTCTTTGTTTTCTTAAAGTATGAGTAGAAGGATTACTTTCTTCAAATTTTTTAGAATATTATTCTAAAATATAGTCTGATTGATTTTCATTATAATTTGTTAGGATTTCTTAATTTTAAAGCAATGAACTTTAATTATCAACTGATTTTATTGATTTCGTAAGAAAAGAAGGAACTAAAATATCTTCATTATTCACACTTTTTTCTTCTTCTACATCTCCAATAGCTTCTCTTTAATCCTCTTTAATTTAGTCCTACTTAACTAAAATTTCTTGATCTTGGTTTTCATAGACACTAATAAAATTATTTTTCCTTAAAATAGATTCATAAGTACCTTGAAACATATTCTGTAATAAAAGGAGAAAAATGTCTTATCTCATAAATTATTCAGCAATTTTTCTTCCTAAAACTCCTATACATATTAAAAGCGCTAAAGTACTATTACACTAAGAAAGTATTTAAGGCAAATTTAAGTATTAGATTTATATTTATTAGATAATTTCATCCATTTGAATAGTAATTTACATATATTACATTTCTTAAGTGCTTGAGATAAAGGCCTATCTATCTTCATTTATGTTTTGCATTTCATATTAAATAGGAGAAGAAAATGTGCTCTAGCTTTGAATAATTGCACCTGATTTAATAGTAGTTGTCTACTTTTGTATTTTATATGAGTAATATTAGAATGAGTTAGCACTCATATAGATAAAAGAATTTCTATAGTTCACTTATATTTACTATGATGAGGTATTATATTGCGAAGTCTTTAGTTTCAGAAGAAAGTCAGAGTAAGGATTATAAACGACGGAGTTATAATCATCATCATCATAAACGCAGTTATTTGGTATAAAAGTTTTTAACTAATCTGTATCATAACACTTGTAAATGAATATATAAAGTTAAGAGTATAAATTTTCTATTGTATTCAAGATGAGAGTATAGTTTTTAATTGTTGAAAAATCAAAGCAATTAAAACCCTTTAATTTGGGACTTGTGCATTTAGTATAATTTAATGGCAACATTTGAAAGTCAGTTCCATTTTAATAAAAAAAGTAAGGAAGAAAAACTAAATATGTTTTATTTTTTTCAGCTTATAAATCATCAAGATTGAGATTTACGCCATACTCATATCTAAATCCAACCAATTCTTCAGTTAGGTCAACTTAATTTGTTTCTTCAGTAACGAAACTTTGCCACCCGTAAGTGGGATTGATTTGATTACTGAGATATAAGTAAAAGAGATAACAAGAGTACACAAGAAAAATCATGAATACTGATAGAGATAAAACAGCACCATAAATAGTTCCTTTTCTTTTCACTTAGTTTCCAAAAGTGAAAGAGAATGGAGCAGAAAAAAGGTCAAGCCTAGAATAGTTCATTCTATTTCCAAATAAGAATAAAAAGGAGTTTTGGTTGATCTTGTATATTTTTTATATTTTGATTTTTTTTAAATGTTTTTGTGTTAATTATTGATTCCACAATAGTAAAGTACTTAGCTAATTTAAATTACCTTTTTTACAATTAAAAATTCTTTGGTTTATAATTTGTGGAGAAGAAATAAGAGTCTAAAATAAAATTTAAATGTTTAACATAATTAATATTGATTTTTTTGCTTTCACAGAACTTATAAAGAATATAATGTTATTAATCAATTACCTTTCTCTCAGCTGTCCTATTTTTGTTTTTGATAATGATCTCATTTTTTCTATTGATTTTTTTGTCTACAAAATTTTGTGGTAATTTTTGATTCACATTTTAATTACTCCATTTCAATTAATATTGTGAATTTATATATATTAAAATATGTATTACTCTTTGTTTTAAAGCTCAAATATTTATAAAATGTATATTGTAAAAAAGGGGGAATTATTTTTTTTAGGAATAAATAATTTTGAATGTTTTTAATTTTAAAAAAAGTTTTCAAAAATATTTTATATTTAAAAATGATATCAAAATTTTCATTTATATATATAACTATATTTCGTTTGCTTTTATAATTAAAATAATTATTATGATGAAAATTATGGTTAAGACAAATTATATTTATATAAAAGGCAAATTTAAAAGAAGATTCTTCCATTTTGATACTAAAATTATCATTGATTTTGTTATCAATAAATAATTTTTTTTAAAAATAATTTAAACAATTCAAATAACTAGATAATCCCTCACATTGAAAAATAATGTTTTATTTTAGATTGGTAAAATATGGCTTTATTATTTAAAAACACTGATTATAAGTCATATGTGGTATAAAAATTATATAGTTAATTTTAATAGAAACTATGAAATTTATTTAACTTTATTTATTTCCTCACAAAAATTTACATCTACTTTTCTTACTTTCAAAGATTACTTATGACAGATATTTTGGCTTTCACTGGTAATATGAAATCTTTAAATTTCTTAAAATTTTTATTAGTATTATAAAAATATTAAAATAGTATTGTTAAATAAAACATTTTTTATATTTACAAATTTTATTTTTCCTCTTGGTTTAATGAACATAAAATTGAATTAACATGAGTATTAATAATATCAAAATCATGTTTCGCGAAGAACCACTAAATTAACATTTAGTAAAGTTAATAGATTAAAGGAGTTGATATTTAATTTTGATTGTTTAACAGGAGAAATAAAAAGCAAATGAGATTGAACATTTAAACAATAATTTTAAAAAAGCCTTATTTAGTTTTTCATCTTAAAATACCTACTCATATTTAAGATTGAAATTATATATTATATTAAACAAGCGCTTAAAATAATTACTAGTTTTATTTTTATTATTTGATTTTAACAAATTAATCACAACAACTATATATTTACTAAGTATCTATTAAATATATTTTATAAAGTTTTATCATTCAGAGTTAATATTTGCTTTTAATAATATTGAGGAGATGAAGTAGATCACTCATTTTAAATAACTACATTTGATCTCTATTAAAAATAAATTGTGTAAATCCATTAAATTTAAAAAGAGAACTTTTAGTGGGAAAAAAGAAATTATTTAAAACTCAATATACTTATTGGTATAACTTTGTTTTTAATTTTTTTGATTTTACTCAAAATATAAATAAGATAATTTGATTGGTTGTCTTCTCTCAGTTAAAAACACAAATTTAAATTTATAAAATGTATCTATTAAATTGTTATTATTTAGATTACTTTCATAGTAGTTGATTTTCTTGATATTTATCATTTTTAGAATATGGTGAAAATTTAGAAAGTTTATTGATACTTATTTAATTTTGTTAAATTTATTTTTCAATCTATTCCTTCGTCAAAAATTAGTTGAAATATATTTATTAAAATCCTTTTATTAGAGTCATTTTTCTGCTAATTTAATTGCATTTTAATTAATTGAAGTAAAAAAATATTCAAATTAATCTATCAGAACAGATAAAATATTATTTTGCAATATTTTTTTTTCGAAAGAATAATGACCATATTTAATTTTGAGATACCTTCTTATATAATGTAATTTTCAAAATAAATCTTAAAATTGTTTATTTAACAGCCTAAATACTTCTAATTATCAAAAAAGCAATGAATCTTTAAATTTCAAACTATTTTAAAATATTTTTCTTAATATTAAAACTCTTTAAAATATATAATTAGCTACAAAAAGAATTAGTTCCTCTTTAATTTGGTTAAATTGAGTATTATTGATTATTAAATTTACTCCTAACTAACTAATGTATTAATTATTATTTTATAAAATATTTTTGTAATTTAGAAATGGGAAAAAATTATACAAATTAGAAAAATGCGTTTAATCAAATCAACTAAGAGAATAAGATTAAAAACATTTTAAATTTTATGGTATAACAATTTTAAAAGAAATACTTAAATTTAACAAGCTCACAATTCTAAAAAATATTTTATGATATTTGAGATTATAAATTATTCAGAACTACTTGGAATAAAAATCTTTTAGTAATAATTAATTTATTTTTAAAGAAAAATACTTTATCAATTAAATATAAAAGAATAAAAGCAAGTTAAAATAGTAATGATTTGAGATTATTCATAAATATTTAATAAAATATTGATATAAAGTACCTCAAAATAGTTTTTTCAAAATTGAAGATACATTTTTAAAGACAATTAATTATTTTTAAATTTAAGAATTCTTCTTAAAAAAATTACCTCAAATTGAATAATCTAGTATGATGACAATATAAAAATTCTCATAGAAACTGCTAGTAACTTGCTAATGAATAAAAAATAAATACTCTATGTTGTCATTTAATAAATTCTATACTTAATAAAATTACAAAAAAATATAACTGATTGTGTTTGTTAAATTCATACTGTTCTTTTATGTTACTTTTTTAAAGCATACTTAATAAAAAAAGTGATTTTTAGAAATATTTTGTTAATAATAAAAGCAGAAAATTTCATATTTATATCAATTTAACTTTATTTTATTACTATATTTCAGTATATCATTAGAATTTTGGATATTAGGGAGGTATTTAAATCAAAGTGATGATGAAAAAATTATTAATATTTTTTAATAATTAAATAGAATGCTAGTAAGTATGTTTTCTCTGAGCATTTATAAACTTAAAAATAATTGCTTTATTTAAATTAATTAGACATCTTAACTTTTTGAAGAAGGATAAACTAAATTTAATTTTATATTTTCCGTTTTTTAACTTTTTTTGAAATAAAATTAAATTATTTTTGATTAAAAAACAAACTAAAACCCTTAAAAATTAAGTAAACTATACAAATTTAAAAAAATTAAAACATTTTAATTGAGAAAAAGCTTAGAATTACCTTTAATAATCTTATTTAAATGTTCCTAAATCTGAACATTATTAATTTAATTTTTATTTCTTACATATTTATTATGTTTTCATTTTTATTTTTATCAGAATTTATAGATGAATTTATCAAAACTCAGAAAAATTATTTGAAATGATAAAATTTTTAAATATAATTCAATTTTTTTTAATATTCTCTGAAATATTCTTGGCAAATTAAAAAACAAGATCATTAAAAATTTAAATGTTAATTAATTTAAAATAAAGGTATAATTGCATGATAAATTTGGTTTAAGATTAGAATTTTATCAGCATTAATTAAATCAATAGATATTATTACAGAGCTTTGTCTTATTCCTTTCCATATTTAATTTCAAATTTCTTTTAAATTTTCCTTCACAATAACACCATTTCTATCTACAAAGTTTTCTATTAAATTTATTCAGTGGAATTCTTTTTATTTTCGTTTCAAAAAAGCTTCAATTGATTGTTAATGTTAGATTTTAAAGCTGATTTATATTTTCTTCTAACCAATTTTTAATAAAATGTGATATATGTGATAATAATATATCTTGAAGTAAGTGAGCATTATCTTAAAAATTAAAGTTTTTCTATAAAATGAATCATATTAGTATTTGGATATTTAACATATAATTATTAATATTCAAATGATTAATCATGAAAATATTTTATGCTCATTTACTATCTTAAAAAGATGTTTTGTAATATATGTTGACTTTACTAATCTTCAGTTAGTTGATTTTATTATCAACATTTATTACACTTCAAAGATTAAAATTCTTAAAATAGTTCTAGTACTAGAATATAAATCTTTTGTGAATTTTATTTGTGTTTGTTATAATTACTTTGCTTTTAAAAAAAATCATAATTTATTTAATTAAAATATTTTTTTTGTAAATCAATTTACAGTATTTTTTTTAACATTTGCATATGAGATATTAATTTTCGCAATAATAAATAAAATAGTTTTCAACATTTAAAAAGCCTAGCCCTACATTACTATTATCTTTTTAGCATCAAAAAGATTTGATAGACTCATCCAGCATACCTTTCTTTTCATAAGCGACACCTAAATTTTTAAAGGCTTGATAATCATAAGGATTTAATTCTATGCATCTCTTAAAAGATTTGATGGCCTCATCCAGCATACCTTTCGTTCCATAAGCTCTACCTAAATTA
>JH720050.1:166288-177723 GCA_000231845.2 Tetrahymena malaccensis 436 | reverse complement strand
TTAGGATTTAATTATATGCATCTCTTAAAAGATTTGATGGCCTCATCCAGCTTATCTTTCTTTTGATAAGCTACGCCTAAATAGTTAAAGGCTTCATAATTGTTAGGATTTAATTCTATGGATCTCTAATGTGATTTGATGGCCTCATCCAGCATACCTTTCTTTCTATAAAATATACCTAAATTATCAAATGATTGAAAATCATTAGGATTTAATTCTATGGATCTCTAAATGGATTAGATAGCCTCATCGAGCATACCTTTTCTTTCATAAGCTAAACCTAATACTTGAAAGGCTAAATAATCATTAGGTTTTAATTCTATGTATCTCTAACATGATTAGATCGCCTCACTAAAGAGATTTAGTTCAAACTAAGTATAACCCAAGTTAAACAAAAATAATGAATTATTTGGTTATTTTTGAGAACAAATTAGAATAAATCTATAAGCTTAATTCCATTATTTTGTAAATAATTTCTCTAAAAACTAGCTAAAGAGGTCATTAACATTATCTGAAGTAAATTTTTATTAGCTAAAATAATTAAATAAAATTTGAAATTAAAGAAGGATAAGATTATTTACTATTAATATTTATTACAAATATTTTTAGTTAAATGTGAACAAAGTTAATTTTAATTATTTTTACAATTTAGGTAAATTTTAAATAATTTAATAAAATAATATAAAATAAAAATTTAAATAAATTATTGAGTTATTTGTTTTTCAATTTTTGAATTTTTGTTTTAGTATTAAAAAAAGAGATTATGGGGATATTAATGTAAATTAACACTAAATAAATTCTAATATTTTTAACTTTTAATGCTAAAATAAATTTACTCTGGATTAACACATTACTGACTCTCCTAAAAGTATAATTAGTCAATAAGATTGCTTTTAAAGTTTTAACTTGGTAAGTCTAATTCTTTAAATTCCTTGGTTATCACACTAGTCCAATACTATAAGAATACAATTACTAATATCTTTAGTAGTAACATGAATTTTTATTTTGGTAATGATAGTTTTTATTTTTTTTCAAGCTAATTAAATAGTTCAAAATTCTTTTAGCTCTAATAATAGTATGGTTAGTCAATAGGATTACTTTGAAAGTTTTAATTTAACACTGGTTCTTATTAATTTTCATATTCATTAAAAAATTTTTAATTCTTCTAACTCTAATCTTTTAGTTGGTCTAAATGATTGCTTTCAAAGTTTTAATTAATATTAAGTTAAGTTTAAGTAATGTTGACTTAGTCATAGCTTTATTTTTTAGGTAGAATTAATGTATTTAGGCAATTCTTGTCTATTTAATAAAGACTATTGAATTTTTAGATGAGTTAAACAGGATATAATCTCTAATTTTGGTCAATCTGTATCATATTGCTTATTATTTCATGAATAAATTCGTAATTTGGATGATTTATTATTTCAGGTACAACTTTTTAGAGTTATTCAAATTTTAGTTAGTACACTTAGAGAGGGCTTAGAGTATTGTTAAGAAAAACTACGAGTATTAAAGTACCCATCGAAAATGTATCAACCTAAATTATATTAATCAAAGAGAAAATATTATAAATTTGTTATATTTTTAAAATTCAAACTACTTTTATTGAATATGGCTTTTCTCCTTTTAAAACTTCTGGAGATTTAAATGCGTCATTACCTAATAAACTCTATTTATAAGCTAATTTAATAAATTATATTTTTTATTTTAATCTGAATACTTTGCTTGTTTATTATTATAAAGGATTATTTAGAGTATGAGATAATCCTAAATCACCTATTTTACAAAAAAAAATAAATTATGGATTTTTTAATTTAAAATTAAAAATCCTCTATACTTAAAATGAATTCCTTTCTTTATACGTTGTAAAGTATATTATCTGGTTTGATATCACTATGAATAACTCTATGCTTTTAAAGAATTTCTAGAGCTCTCAGCATTTAGTAAGTTAAAACTAGCACCTAATCATAAGATAATTTATTCATCTAAATAATTTCTTTTAGGTCACCTAATTTATTTTGTAAGTTGAGTTTAAAATTGGACTTGTAGATAGTTTAAAATTCTATTAGTTACAATATTATAAATCCAATACTAAAGCGCTCATTTCAGTGTTTTAGAGATGTGATATCATTTAGATAATATACTTTTCCCCTTTTAACTTAGATAAGTTTGATTTCTCTAATTCGAACTCTTCATGATTATCAAATATTTTAATGGCTACATTTGACTAATAATAATTAGAATAGGCTAATATGACTTTACCTTAACCATGTTATCCTATCAATTATAAGAATTTGCAGCCATTGGCACTGAGAAAGTTGATGATATTTTCTTCCACAGATAAAACTTGATTTTGAACCTATTATTTCTACAAATATATCTACTATGTACTCATCTTTTTTGCCTACTAATTAATAAATTAATTAATTAATTTAATGTAAATTATATTCTAAAAAAGTATTGATATCATATAGGTGAATAGGTTTATTCTAATATCTATAAAAATAAATGAATATATATGATTCTTATGCATAGATATTTACTCTTTTTTAAGAGTTTTTTTTTCAGTATCAAAAAAATTTAAAATCTCTTTAATAAAATTTTTTTGTGATGAAAATTTTTGGTTGATGGCTTTTTTAACAGTTTATGAAAATCTATAATTATTTTAAAATAAAATATCTTTCTTTAATTTTTTTAATTTTAAGCATTTTTAATCTTAAACTACAAAAATAAATTAGATCTAACTCAAATAAAATATATTACTTACTATTTATTTATTAACTTAATTCATATACATTCTATTTCAAACTTTATTTTAATGCTTATTTTTTATCTTCTACCTATTTACATATTCCAGCATATAAAATTAGTAATTTGATTTGAGTCATCTTTAATATCATACATTTTCGTCTAAAATTTCTTTAATTCCAAGAGCTTCACTTAAATTTACAAAATCCATGTAAAATTTGTGATTTCTTTTGCATCTTTAATATTATTTGATGTCATAATCTATCATATCTTGTTCTAAATAAGCTACACCTAAAATATTAAAGACTTTGTAATTATTAGGATTTAATTCTCAAAATCTCTAATTTAAATTGATTGCCTCATACCAACCTACCTTTCCTTTAGTAAGGTACACTTAAACTATTAAAGGTTTCTTAACATTTATGATTAAATTAAATATATTTCAAATTTAACTTGATGTTTTGATTCAGAATACTTTTTTATTACATAAGCTAAATCTAAAATATTAAAAGGTAGATAATAAGCAGCATTTAATTCTGAGAGTCTATAATATTACTTAATGGCCTCTTCTAACATATCTCTACTGTAAGATTTGTTTAAATTATTAAAAATTTGATAAGAAAAAGATTTAATTGAAGGCATATAGTGTGAGATTTAACAATCTCATCTAGCATATGTTTTTTTGTCCATATGCTCTACTTAAATTATCAAAGGCATGAAAATAATTAAATAGAATTTGATAAATCTCTAAATTGATATTATAGCCTGGTCTAGCATAGATCCCATACCATAATTTATACCTAAATATCAAAAACTTAACAATAACTAGGATTTAATTTTAGGCAACTCTAACATTATTTGATAAGAGGTTTGATTAAATTAAATTAGCTATATAAAATCAAAATTTTGAATAATTAGATATTTTATGATAAATAATTAAAATTATGTTGTAAGCTTAATTCGATTGATTAGCATCTACTTTCTCTAAAAACTATTAAAGAGATCACCTATAATTAGAGGTGGATTCTAATAAAATAGCAAAAAATTTCAATATAAAATAATAATTAATGTAATGTTGAAAAAAAATAATTTATAAGATTTAGTTTGAAATATATTAAATAATTAAAGATTAATAATTTAATTAATAAAATTTTTAGTTTCATTTGAATTATAAGGTTATTTATTTAATAAGGGTAGGGCCATAACAAAAATCTAAATATTATTTTATGAGTTCATTTCAATATTAAAAAAGAAAATGTTGATATTAACTAAATTTGATCACTAGTCATTATGACATGACTGTATTTTGCAAAGGCTTTTGTCAAATAAATATTTAAATTTCAAATTGCTATTTTAGAATAAAATTTAGATTATATAATTTAATTTATTATTACCATAGTTAATAAAGCGCCTTACAATATTTTTAAAATTTTGAAAGATGAAATATAAAATTTGAACTTTAAATATTGACTTGCAAAAATACAGATTTTAACAGTATATTAATGAGCATTTGCAGTATAGATTATATCTTAATAATTATTTTAAATATAAACACATTTTTACTCCAACACTTTGGCGAGATTAAATTTGCTTGTTTTTATTATTATCTCTACTCTTTAAAAAAAATTTTAATTATTAATTTAGAATTAAATATCTTTCTTTCATTTTTTAATTGTAAAAAGTTTAATATAAATCTTCTAAAAAAGTATACGTTTGACTTAAAAAAAATATTAATAAATATTTATAAACTTCATTTCTTATATTTTTTTTCAAAATATTTTTTATTATTTTACTACTTCTTTACATATTCTAAATTTTCCTAGCAACGTTTATACAAAGGATTTAATTACAGACATCTCTAAAAATATTTTATGGCCTCATTCAACATACCTTTCTTTGTATAAGCGAAACCTAAATTATTAAAGGCTTGATAATAATTAGGATTTAATTCTATGCATCTCTTAAAATATTCGATGGCATAATCAATCATACCTTTCTAATTATAAGCTAAACCTAAATTATCAAAGGCTTTATAATCATTAGGATTTAATTCTATGCCTTTCTCATGTGATTTGATGGCCTTATCTAACACACCTTTCCTTTCATAAGCTACACCTAAATTATAAAAGACTTAGTAATAATTAGGATTTAATTGTATGCATCTCTTAAAAAATTTGATAGCATCATCCAGCATACCTTTCTAACCATAAATTACACCTAAATTATCAAAGGCTTGATAATAATTAGGATTTAATTCTATGCATCTCTAATGTGATTTGATGGCATAATCCAGCATACCTCTCGTTTCATAAGCTACACCTAAATTATAAAAGGCTTGATGATAATTAGGATTTAATTCTACGCATCTCTAATGTGATTTGATTGCCTCATTCAGCCTACCTTTCCTTTTATAAGCTACACCTAAATTAAAAAAGGCTTGATAATCATTAGGATTTAATTCTATGCATCTCTTAAAAGATTTGATGGCCTCATCTAGCATACCTTTCTTTGTATAAGCGTAGCCCAAATTATTAAAAGCTTGATAATAATTAGTATTTAATTCTATGCATCTCTAATGTGATTAGATGGCCTCATCTAGCATACCTTTCTTTGTATAAGCAAAACCTAAATAATCAAAAGCTTGATAATAATTAGGATTTAATTCTATGCATTTTTTAAAAGAATTGATGGCCTAACTTAAGAGATTTAGTTAAATTTAAGTATAACCCAAATAAAACTAAAATAATTAGTTATTTGGCTATTTTTAAGAAGAAATTAGAATAAATCTATAAGCTTAATCCCATTATTTTGTATCTAATTTCTCTAAAAACTAGTTAAATAAGTTATCAGTCTAATCTTAATCTGAGGTAAATCTTTATAAACTAAAAATATAATTTTTGATAAATAATGTAATTTTTAAAGAAAATATTTTAGGAGAGGTTGTTAAAAATAAATAAAAGATTATTGATTATTAAATTTTATTAAAAATAGTTAGATAAATGTGACCCAGTTCATTATTTTTATAATTTAGGTAAATTATTTTTTAATTTAAACAAATGGCAGTGGGGGTATTTATGTAAATTAATAAATACTAAATAAATTATAATATTTAATAATTTTTAATGCTAAAACTAAATTTACTTGCTGTTTTTATCAATTTATTGATTATAATTCTGTAATGGAGATACTTTTTTATTTTCAAACTAAGTGAATGGTTCAAAATCCATCTGGCTCTAATAATAGAATGATTAGTCAATAGGATTGCTTTAAAATTCTTAATTTGACCAAATTGGTTCTTGCTTATTTTCAAATTCATTAAATGTTTTAAAATTCTTCTAACTCTTGCTTTATTAAGGTTAGTTAATAGGATTATCTTTGAAGTTTTAATTTGGAAATTATGCATCTTGTTTATTTTCATGCTAATTAAATGGTTTGAAATTCTTCAAGCTCTGATAATAGAATGGTTAGTCAATAGGATTGCTTTAAAAATTTTAATTTGATAATGGTGATTCTTGTTTATTTTCAAACTCATTAAAAGTTTTAAAATTCTTCTAACTCTGATAATAGCTTTATTGGTCTAAAGGATTGTTTTTAAAGTTTGAAATTTAGTTACTAAATATTTCCTATTTCTTCTTATTTTAGTTATTTTACTACATTACTTCTTCAAAACTATTTTATGAAAGAACAGTTTATTTATTTATATTATTATTATGTTAAGCTTACTCAATTTTTGCTTAGTTAAAGTTTTATTTCTAAGGTAGTAATAATTTACTTAGACAATTATTATTTATTTTATAAAGGCTATTAAATTTTTGGAAGAGTTATACAGGATATAACCTCTAATTTGGCTCAATGTGTATCATATTGCTTATTATTTCATGAATAAATTCATAATTTGGATGATTTGTTATTTCAGGTACAACTTTTTCAAGTTAATGAAATTTTAGTTGATTTAATTTGAGAGGATCCAGAGCATCATTAAGTAAAGCTACTAGTATTAACATGCCCATAGAAAATGTATCAACCTAAATAGTATTAATTTAAAAGAAAATTAAATAAAATTGATATATTTTTAAATTGAAACTACTTTTATTGAATATGGTTTTTTTCCTTTTAAAACTTCTGGAGATTGGAATCCAAAATTACCAATTAAACTCTTTTTATAAGCTTTAATTTAATACATTTTATTATTTAGTTAATTTGAATACTTTGCTAGTCTATTATTAAAACGGATCCTTTAGAATATGAGATAATCCAAAATCACCTATTTTACAAAAAAAAATTATTTAATTATTAATTTCTAAATAAATAATATTGGTACTTAAAATGAATTCCTTTCTTTAAATGTTGTAGAGTAAATTATCTGGTTTGATATCGTTATGAATAATTCCATACGTTTAAAGAGTTGCTAAAGCTCTCAGCATTTAGTAAGTTAAAACTAACACCTATTCATAAGATAATTTATTCATTGAAAGAATTTCTTTTAGATCGCCTAATTGATTTTGCAAATTATGTTTAAAATTGAGCTTGAAGCTAGTTTAAAATTAAAATAAATAGATAGATACATTATTGTAACTCTAAGACTAAAGCGCTCAAGTTCATATTTTAGATATGTGATATCATTTAAATAATATATTTTTCCCCTTTTAACTTAGATAAGTTTGATTTCTCTAATTTAAACTCTTCATGATCTTTAAATATTTTAATCGCTACATTTGATTAATCGTAATTAGATTGGGCTAATACAATTGTCCCTTAATTATTCTATTATATTAATTATAAGAATTAATAACCATTAAAACTGAGAAATTAGATGATATTTTGTTCCTCAAATAATATTTAATTTGGAGCCAATTGTTTCTACAAATAAGATTAAGATTTACTCATTTTTTGCTGACTAATTAATCAATTAATTAACTGGATATGAATTATATCTTTTAAAAAATATTGAAATCATATAGGTTTATTCTAATATCTATCCAAAAAAAAATATATGATAAATATGTTTTGCTATATTAAAACAGAAATTTTAACAAATATACTTATTTTAGCTAGACAAAACGGATATATAATATTCGTGAATTAAAAATAAATATATACATTCACTAATCAAATAATGGGTACTTATCAGTATTAAAATTTTATAATAAACATAAAGCCTAAAATAATTTAATTTTATGAACCTAAAGAATTTTGTTTTTCAAATAGATGATTTTAAATTCAAAAAAAATATACTTTTTAATATTAACTTAGAAGATATTTTAAGGGTTTTGATACTTCTACTTCATAAATAAGAATTAATAATATAAAAAGTTGGCAAAAAATAAAAATAATTAAATGAAACTTTAATTGAAATAATATAATTTTTATCAAAATGTTTCACAGTAATCGTTGTTTAATTTGTATATCTTTTCAAAATCGATTTAAGTATGTAATTAAATGGAGAAATATTTGATTTATTTACTATTTATTTTATTTTTCAATCTAATCATTTTTACGCTCTTCAATATAAAATATTATGTTATTAGTTGAAAAACCTAAAATTTCAAGAGAATTTGCAAAGAAGGCATTAACAATTTATCTTCTTATGAAATACATATTTTAAAATTTAAATTTATCTATTATAGTCAAAAATTGTAAATGTATAACAATCTTCTTTTGAAAAATTCTTTTAGCTTAAAAGCTTATAATATTATCATGAACTCTTAGATAGTCTCTCATTATATATTAAATATATAAAAAAATATTAAGAATTGGATTAAGAAAAAATAACTAGTTTACATCCTTGAGTTTGAAATATAAACATATTAGAACATTTTCTATAAATTCTTTAAGCTTTTATTAGTATAAAATTCTGAGTATTATCTAAAAAAAATTTTTCACCAAATTGATATAGATAATTTTAGTAAAAATCTCTTAATCATATTCAAAATATTTTAAAATTGTTATTTAGATATTATTCTTTTGTTTTATGTAAAAAAAACAGTAGTAAATGCTAAGATTTAATATTTTTTATGAACATTTTTATACTAATTCAAAAGATTCTAAATTTAAAAATCTATATTAAATTTAGTTATATCTTGATAATTGCTTTAAACATAATCATATCTTAACACAATTAATTTTTTTTTGCTTTTATCTTATCAATACTATTAAAAAATATTTTTTTAATTATGAGTTTAAAATTAAATATCTTTCTTACTTTTTTTTAATTTTATTTAATCTAAATCTACTATAAGTAATTACATCTAACATAAATAAAATATATTAATTACTATGTATTAACTTCATTTCATAATTTTTTTTTCTAGGAAATTTATTATATTTACTTCTATAACTTCTTCGCATTATCTAAATTTTACTAACAATCTTTGTGATAAGGATTTATGTCCATACATATTTAAAAAAATTTGATTGAAGATATCATCACTCTTGTATCTGAAATAGCTTGCTGCACTTCAAATACAGTTAGAAAGATCATAGAGAACGATACTATCACAGTTGAAGATGAAAGAGGATGCTTAAGCAATAAAAAGATCAATGATTAGGTAGAAGAAGATATCAAATATCTTGTAACTCAAAACTTAAAGTAAAATCTAGATATCGGAATTTTAATATGCACAAAGGATATCAAAGAATGGTCAAGAAGAAGAAGTTTGTTGAGAAGTAGTTTCATTACCAGAATGGCTACTCAAGTTAATTTCAAACATCTTCTCAACAATCTTTTTATTTTTCTTTTACTATTACTTTTTCTCTTGTTTTTTTTCTTATTTCATATAGTTTTTCATTTGCTTTATCTCTTGATTATGAAGAGCTTTTATATGCTATAGTTAGAGTTTGTGTTTTTCTTTGAGCTTTGAGTAGTTGAAGTTCTTGTGGTGCTTGTTTTTCAATTCTTCTAGATTATCGTTTAATGTAATTGTTATTATTTTTGATGATTTTTCAAATTTTGTAATATATAAGAAAAAATAAAAATAAAGTTGTGCTCAAATTTTTATGTATTGATAATATTAAAATTTTACATTTTTACAGTTTATGAAAATGTATAAACAAATATAATGATTATAAAAAATAATATCTTTCCTATTTTTTTTAATTTTAAATGCATTTAATCTTAATCTACAAAAATAAATTACAACCAACTCAAATAAAACTGATTACTGAATATTTTAAACTTAATTCTTACATTTGATTCAAACTATAATTTATATATTTATTTTATATCCTCTATCTATTCACACATTCTAAAATATATTATAAATTTTAAAATTAAGGATTTAATTTAAGTTATCTTATATCATAAACTGCTATCTAACATTTATTTTGTTTCATATGTTTCTCTTACGCTTTTAAAGGTAGTATACTAATTGAGGTTTATTTTTAGTTATCTCCAATACTTTTTGATGACCTCATCTAGCATATCTTAGGATTTATTTCAAGGAATTTCTAATTTTAATTCATTGCCTCTTCCAGCATACCTTTCTTTTAGTATAATACACCTAAACTACTAAATGGTTGTTAATAGTAATCTCAGATATAATTGAATGGCCTCACTAAGATCCAGCTTATTTATTTTATGAATTTCTACTTCTAACATATCAAAAAAGGGTAGATAATAAATAGGATTTAATTCTAGGAATCTATAATGATATTTAATGGCCACTTCTAACACACTTATAGATATAATCTATGCCTAAATTATCAAAAGCTTGATAAAATCAGATTTTTTGAGGAATATCTAATCAGATTTGATGACCTCATCCAGTATATGTATATTTTTTTTCTTCCATAATCTCTAATTAAATTATTAAGGCTCGAAAATAATTAAATGAAATTTGGGGTATTTCTACAATAATACTATGGCTTAGTCCAGTATTGATCCTATATCGTAAGGTATACATAAACATTAAAGGCTTTAAAATCACTAGGAAGTAATTTGAGGCAACTCTAAGATGATTTGATAAGCTTGCATGAAAGGTTTAATTAAATTAAAGTACTACCTAATTAAAACAAATATTTTGAATAATTAGATATTTTTTTACAAGTAAATAAAATTATATAGTAAACTTAATTAGATTGATTATTATTATTTATTTACTTTAAAAATATTTAAAGAGATAGCCTATCTAATTAGAGTTGGATCCTGATAAAGTTAAATAAAATAATTTTTAATATAATATAATGTTGAAAAAAATAATTTATGAGATTTAGTTTGAAATACTAATTAAAGTATTAAACTTTCATATTTTGATTAATAATATTTTTAGATTAATGTGAATGATTTAATTTTGGTAATGCTAAAAAAAAAATTAAATTTTAATAATATAAACATTAAAAAGTTTATTATTATTTCTTTGTTTTATTTATAATGCTACGAACTTATTGATACACCTAGTATATTTTATTTCTATTTCTACTGCTTCTTGATATATTCTAAATTTTTCTAGCAAATTTTATGATAAGGATTTAATTCTAAGCAGCTTTAATATAATACAAGGGCCTTATCCATCATACCTTTTTTTAAAAAGCTTAACCTAAATTAGAAAAGCATAAATAATAATTAGGATTTAATTCTATGCATCTCTAATATTATATGATGGCCTCATCCACCATACCTTTCCTTTCATAAGCTACACCTAAATTGTTAAAGGCATTATAATAATTAGGATTTAATTCTATGCATCTCT
>JH720050.1:78690-161835 GCA_000231845.2 Tetrahymena malaccensis 436 | reverse complement strand
TTAAAAGATTAGATAGCCTCATCCAGCATACCTTTCTTTCCATAAGCTATACCTAAATTATCAAAGGCTTGATAAAAATTAGGATTTAACTCTATGCATCTCTTAAAAGATTTGATGGCCTCATCCATCATACCTTTCTTTCCATAAGCTATACCTAAATTATCAAAGGCTCGATAAAAATTAGGATTTATTTCTATGCATCTCTAATGTGATTTGATGGCCTCATCCAGCATACCTTCCCATTCATAAGCTATACCTAAATTATCAAAGGCTTGATAAGAATTAGGATTTAATTATATGCATATCTTATAAGATTTGATGGCATCGCTTATGAGATTTAGTTCCATTTAAGTATAACCCAAATAGAACCAAAATAATGAGTTATTTGGTTATTTTTGACAACAAATTAGAATAAATTTATGAGCTTAATTCCATTATTTATTATCTATTTTCTCTTAAAATTAGTTATACATGTCATCAGTCTAATCAGATGTGAATATTTATAAACTTAAATAATAAAATAAAATTAGATAATTCAAGTATTTTTTAAAGAAAATATTATAGGAGAGATTATCAAAAATAAAGAAAGATTATTAATTATTATATTTTATTAAAAATAATTAAATAAATAAGATCCCGTTAATTATTACTATAATTTAAATAAATTCTAATTTATAATTTAAATTAATGATAGTGGGGATATCACTTTAAATTATTAATAAATAAATTCTAATATTTAAAAATTTTTAATGCTAAAACTAAATTTACTTGTTGTTTTAATCAATTTATTTATTATAATTCTGTAATGGAGATACTTTTTTATTTTCAAACTAATTAAATGGTTTAAAATCCACCTAGCCCTGATAATAGAATGATTAGTCAAAAAGATTGCTTTAAAAGTTTTAATTTTACAAGGGTGGTTGTTGTTTATTTTCAAATTAATTAAAAGTTTTAAAGTTATTCTAACTCTAATAGTAGTAAAGTTAGTTAATAGGATTATCTTTTAAGCATTTATTTGGAAATTGTGACTCTTGTATATTTTCAAACTGATTAAATGGTTTGAAATTACTCTAGCTCTAATAGTACAATGGTTTGTTATTAAGATTGCTTTCAAAATTTTATAAAGGATAGCTTTTAAAGTTTGAAGTTAAGTTAGTTACTAAATTCTGTTTGTTCCTATTTTAGTTATTTTACTACTTTAATAGTTCAAAATTAGATTATATTTGCAAATCTGATGGAATAGTTTACTTTTTTATATTATTATTTTGTTGATCTTACAAAATTTTTACCTAGTTAAAATTTTATTTCTATGGTAGAATTAATTTATTTAGGTAATTGTTATCTATTTAATAAAGGTTATTAAATTTTTGGAAGAGCTACACAGGATATAACCTCAAACTTGGCTCAACATGTATCATATTGTTTATTATTTCATGAATAAATTCATAATTTGGATGGTTTTTTATTTCAGGTACAACATTTTCGAGTTATTGAAATTTTAATTGATATATTTAGAGAGGACTCAGAGTATCGTTAAGCAAAGCTACTAGTATTAACATGCCCATAGAATATGTATCAACCTAAATAATATTATCCAATAAGAAAATTAAATAAAAGTGGTATATTTTTTAATTGAAGCTACTTTTATTGAATATGGCTTTTCTCCTTTTAAAACTTCTGGAGATTTGAATCCGTCATTACCTATTAAACTCTATTTATAATTTAATACACTTGACTATTTATTTAATTTGAATACTTTGCTTGTTTATTATTAAAAAGGATTCTTTAAAGAATGAGATAATCCTAAATCACCTATTTTACAAAAATAATTATGTAATTATTTATTTCTAAATAAAAAATATCGATACTCAAAATGAATTCCTTTCTTTAGATGTTGTAGAGTAAATTATCTGGTTTAATATCGCTATGAATAATTCCATGCACTTAAAGAGTTGCTAAAGCTCTCAGCATTTAGTAAGTCAAAACTAACACCTAATCATAAGATAATTTATTCATTGTAAGAATTTCTTTTAAGTCACCTAATATATTTTTTGGAAGTTATATTTAAAATTGAACTTTAAACCAGTTTAAAATTAAAATAAATAGATAGATACAGTATTATAACTCTAAGACTAAAGCGCTCAAGTCCATACTTTAGATATGTGATATCATTTAAATAATATATTTTTCCCCTTTTAACTTAGATAAGTTTGATTTCTCTAATTCAAAATCTTCATGATCTTTAAATATTTTAATTGCTACATTCTATTAATCAAAGTCAGAATAGGCTAATAAAACTATTCCTTAACTATTCTATCCTATCAATGATAAGAATTAGTAACCATTAAAACTGAGAAATTTGATGATATTCTGTTCCCCAAATACTATTTAATTTGGAGCCTATTATTTCTACAAATAAGATTATTATTTACTCATTTTTTGCCTACTAATTAATCAATTAATTAATTTCGTATGTATTATCATTTAAAAAAATATTCAAATAATATAGGTATATTCTAATATGTATTCAAAAAATATATATATGATACATACATGGGTATATACTCATTTTAATTAGTTATTTTTCAGTTAAAAAAACAAAATTTTAATATCTAGAAACTTTTATCTAAAATTTTTGTAAGATGAAAAAAGTTGTTTGATTTTAACTATTTTTACAGTTTATAAAAATATATAAAAAAATATAATGGTTTTAAAATAAAATATCTTTCCTATTTTTTATCATTTTTAATCTTCATCTACTAAAATATATTACTTACTTACTATTTTTTTAACTTGATTATTACAATTTATTTCAAACTATATTTTAAAACTTATTTTATTTCATCTACTTACTAACATATTTTATAATATAAAATCAATCATTTAATTAGAGTTATCTTTAATCTCATAGATTTTCATTTAACATTTCTTTCATTTCATAAGCTTCTCAAAAATTTTCAAGGTCATGTAACATGCTACACCTAAATTATTAAAGGTTTGTTAGTAGTTATGATTAAATTAAAGACATATCAAAATTTAATTTGACATTTACCCAAAATATTTCTTTTTTTATAAACTACACCTAAATTATGATAGGGTAGATAATAAATAGGATTTAATTCTAGGAATCTATAATGTTATTTAATGGCCTTTCCTAGCGCACTTCTAGCTATAAGTTATGCATAAATTATTAAAAAATTAATAAGAATTAGATTTAATTCAAGGTATATCTAATGAGATTTGATGATCTCATCCAGCAAAGGTTTTTTTTCCATAAGCTATACTTAAATTTCAAAAAGTTGAAAACAATTATATGAAATTTGAGGTATTTCTAAATGATATTATGACCTAGACCAGTATAGATCCCTATCATAAGCTATAAATAAAAATTTAAGGCTTAACAATCATTAGAAATAAATTGGAGGCAACTATAGCAAGATTTTATTATAAACTTGCATATAAGTCTTAATTTTAATAAACTATTGTGTAAGCGAAACCAAAATTTTAAATAATTAGATATCTTTTTGATAAAGAATTAAAATTATATTGTAAGCTTAATTCAATTGATTAGCATCTATTCTCTTTAAATTATTTAAAGAGTTCACCTACCTAATTAGAAGTGGATATATAACAATTACAATTTTTATTTATTTAATAAATGAGGGAGGGATAAAAAGTTTAAAAAATAAATAATATATATAGCAAATTAGGATATAAATCTTAATATATCAAAGTTAAATAGTATCTTTTAAATAAACTGAAAAAACAAATCTAAATATATTTTCTTTAATCCACAAATTATAATGTAAAATTGGAATAAATATTTAAACAGTCACATAATTCTTAAAATTTATATATTAACAAATAAATTATTTTAATTAGTTTAGATGTTATTAATTTGTATCACTAAAATTTTAGACTTTTAATTAATTTGCTTGAGTTATGAATACTCATTTCAATTGTGTGAATGCTTTGAGAAATCTTTACCTAAAAAAATAGAAAGAAAAATAGGGATAAATATTTTTGGAGATATTTGGATGAAATTGTGATAGAGAGTCATCTAAAGTTTTAATATTTTTTAAAAATAAATATTAATACGTAATAATTTTGTATTTTTGTTTAAAAAAATATAAAATGATGATAAGATATTGTATCAAGAGAAAATATTTGAGCTTTAAGAGGTATCTATTAGCATATCCAAAGAGCTAAAATGAAGGAAGTTTAAATAGATATTATTTTTCAATTTAAATACTGAGAGGAATGTGACTCTTGAGGCATTCATGAATCAAATTAAATTTCCCAAATAAGAAACAAAAAAATAAGAAAAAAAGAAACAAAATTCGAAATTAATTTTGCTTTTTGATAAGTGACTCCTGAATCAAGATTAAAAAGATAATGAGCAGCGCAACATAAATTCAAGAAGTAATTATCAAATACTAAACAATTTTACTTACCTACTTACTCAATTCCTTATTTAAAATATTAAATTTACAACAGCATCTAAAAAAACTCCCTGTTACTGTACTTAGTGGCTTCCTAGGAAGTGGAAAGACAACTTTGCTGAAACACATCTTAGAGAACAAACAAAATCTAAAATGTGCTGTTATAGTTAATGATATGGCAGAGCTTAACATTGACTCTACATTGATAAAGGATTCAAAACTTATCTAGTAAGAAGAGAAAATGGTATCAATGCAAAATGGTTGTATCTGTTGTACTTTAAGAGAGGACTTGTTAGTTGAGGTCGCTAATCTTGCTAAAACCTAACAATTCGATTACTTAGTCATAGAGTCAACTGGTATTTCTGAGCCAATTCAAGTAATTCAAATCTCAAAATCTAATTAAATTACTAGCTAATTAAAAAAGCACTAAAAAATTTTTGAGATTTTTATTCTAAGTTAATTTTTTAAATTTCTAAAATATTTTTGTAAAATCTGACAAAAAATTTTTTTATTTGAAGAATTAAATTTATTTTAAATCTACTTTTATCTCATTATCATAATATATTTTTTAGAGAAAATATATTTTTGAACTAAATGATAATTATGGCATATAAAAAAGTTGATGTTTAAATAAAAAGGTTGCTGAAACTTTCACTTTCGATTTACCTCAAGGTGAAGAAGGATCTGAATCAGAAACTAATAAAGAGGTTTTAAAGTATTTGAAGGACTATGCATAGCTAGATACTTGTGTAACTGTAGTAGATGCTGCAAACTTCTTTAACTATTTCAACACTGAGGAGAGTCTCACAGAAAAATTTGCTGTTGAGAAGCCCTCTGAAATGGATGAAAGAACAGTCACTGAACTAATGGTAGACTAGCTAGAATTTGCTGATGTAATTATAATCAACAAGATAGATATGGTTAGTAAGAAACAGTTGGAGTAAATTGAAGGTCTTTGCTTAAAGCTTAATAAAGATGCTAAAATCATAAAATCTAAATATGCTCAAGTAGACCTCAAAGAAATAATTAACACAAATAAATTTAACTTTGAAAAAGCTAAAGAAAATTCTCACTGGCTTGCTCAAGACAGATATTAAATGACTCCTGAGACTATTGAGTATGGAATAACTAGTTTTGTCTACAAAGCAAAAAGACCTTTTGATAACGTTAGACTCTACAATCTGTTATCTGAAAATTTTTTCTTAGATTTAGATCCAACTCCTATAGCTCCATCCATAAACGAAGAAAACGAAGAACATCATCATGATCATACTCATCACGGTCATGACCATTCCCATAAACATGTAAAGTTTTTAATTTCTTTAATTTTAACCTATTTTCGACAATAATTTTTAGGATGAAGCAGAAACTGCATGCACATTAAAACCTAATACTGAAGATTCAAAATTATAAGAAGAAGAGTAAAACGAAGATGGAGCTGATGAAAACGAAGATGGAGCAGATGAAGAAGAAATTCCTTAGGAAGAATTAGAAAAAGCAAAAAAAATTTATAAAAAATAGAGAAAAACTGCTTTTAAAAATAAAAATAAAGGTATTTTCAAAGATGTTTGGAGATCGAAAGGCTTCTTTTGGGTTGCAAGTAACTCTTCCGACTTTTATGGATGGTAATAAAGTGGAGTGATGAACAAAATTGAAATTGCAGGCATATTCTCTTGCACTCTTGATGAAGAATCTAAAAAATAGATTCCAAATTATGATAACAGTATAGAATTAAAATTCGATCCAGTTATTGGCGACAGAGAAACATCTTTAGTATTTATAGGTAAGGGATTTGTTTTCCTAGTTTTTATAGAGTTTTTTCATAAAATATTAATAGCAATATTGTTTGATATTAATTTCTTTATTAAATATTATCAAAAAAAAATTTCAGATTTAATTTGAATTAATATATCTTATTATTATTTTTTTCATAAGACGTTGGTTTTTTTCAAAGTATTAGAAATCACTAAAGATTTTTTATCAGTTAAACAAAAGGATTTTTTAACGATTCGTTATTAACAATAGGAAAATAGATTGATGAAAAAAATATTAAAAATGCACTTGACAGTTGCTTGCTTAATGATTAAGAATGGAAGGAGTTTTTATAATAAGAATTAGAATTCGAATATGATAACGATCCTTTCAAAATCGAGGAGGAAGAAGAAGATGAAGAAGAAGAAGAAAATGAATGGGATACAGAAGATGATGAAGATGAAGAAGAAGATGATGAAAATGAAGAAGAGCAGGCTGTAGAATAGGAAGATAAAGCACCTAAAAGAAAGATTTTTAATTCTGAAAGAAAATTAGAGTTAAAAGATACTCTTCAAAAGAAAAGAAAAATCTGATGAATACTTAATTAAGATTAATTGTATTATTTTCTATATGCATGTTATTTGGTCTTTCCTTTAATAATCTGATTTTGACTTTATATAGTTTCTCTTATTTTTAAAACTTAAATTTAGTTAAAATCAAAAATATTTTATTTTTAGTATTTTTATTATTTTCTAAAATTACTTTTATATTTTGTTTTATTTTTTAATAATATTTAATTATTTAATTAAGTTTTGATAAAATATTTCTTCTTTTAACAAAATTTTCTTGATTTGTCAATAATTTTAATAAATTTAATAGAAGTATTGTAAGTAAGTTAGTTACTTTTATTTTTTTATTTTTAAAAGGGACATACATATTTTAATTAACTCATTTTTTAATTTCATGTTTTAAATTTTCTGCAAAAGCAAATGAATGTGTTGATGAACTTTCTAAAGAAAATTAATGATGAAAATTTTTGATGGCATAAAGATCAGATAATCATTAATCTGAGGAATTAAGAATAAATTTTGGATCAAAAATATGCAGTTTAATTATCTTATTATATATTTATTATTAAAATACTAATAAATCATTTTATATAAAATTTAAAAATTAATTAACATTAAATTTAAGTTAAATTTCATTTTCCATATTTCATACGTTATTTTATTTAAAGTAAATACTCTACAATTACCAATAAAAATGCTTGTTTTTAAAATTTGCATTTTTTGTTTCTATCTATTTCTGTTTGAATCTATTCTTTAGAGCCTTCAAAATTCACATAGACTGAAAATTTTTAAATAATTTTTAAAACTTAACCCTATTTTTTGAGCTGATGTAAATTTTCATTAGGGATTATTTATTGAAGTGTTTTCATTTAAAATTATATTCTTTTAATAATTAGCAAAACTTTGCAATTATAAACCTTTTTTTTGATAAAAATATGGGTCTAAATCCTTTTTATCAGTATTTTTTGAGGACTTTACTAATAAAAAGAAAAAAATGAGGACAAATAAATAAAAGAAATAAATAGGAATAGTCAATTTGAGAAAAAGAACTAATAAATAACATATATATTCTATTTAAAGGCTGATATGCAAATAAATAAATTTATTAATTAGTTGGTTGTATATTTATTAAATTGAATGCTTAATTAAAGCAGTGAATTAAGTAAGAGATCAGATTCATAATTTGTCGGATCTGAAAAATTTCCCTTTCTTTTTTATATATTTATTTGTTTGCAATAAGAAAATGAATGAATAAAAGAAAGAAACTTAATAAGAGCAATCGATTGGAAGAGATAGATAAATGGTCGGTCTAATAGAGCAAAGAAAAATAGAAGAATTAATTGTTATTTTAAAAACGCTGAGCTTTTTGCAATGAATTATTTATTAATTCTTTCATGATTGCTTGCTTGTAATGGCTAGCTATTTTGATCAATAAAAGCGATAAAGAAAATTTAATTAATAAAAAATATATAATTTTTAAATCAATAAAAAGAAAGAAAAAATATCTTAGGATAAAGCAACAAACATATAAAGAAAGATTCTCAATATAAGAAATGGATAAGTAAATAATTAATTATTCATTTGTTTACTCTCAAAAACCCAAATCAACTCACTACTTTCAAATGAAATCTCTTAACAAACTCATTTGTGCTAAATATATTTTCATTCATATAATATAGGGAAGAAAAGAAGGATTTCTCTACCGCCATCTTGGATAAGAAGAAAGCCCCTAACAGATTGATGGTAATATATTTTATTTATTCACTTACTTCTCTCATAATCAGCGATCTAGCTTGACTTCTTCAAAGCTACACATCAGCTTAAAATATGAAAGATTTAACCTGAGCAAAGCATTAACTGATTTTGATTAAAAAAGGTTGAAGATGCCACCAACGATGATAACTCTGCTGTTTGCATGTCTTAAAAGAAGCTCGACGAATTGGGTATTTTCAAGGGTGATGCCGTCCTCTTGAAGGGTAAGAAGCGTCATGAAACCTTATGTATTGCTCTTACTGATAACACTCTTCCCGATGATAAAATTAGAATGAACAAGGTTGTCAGAAAGAACCTTCGTGTTCGTTTGGGAGGTAATTCATCAAAATAATTTATTTTGTTTCAGCAAAACAGATTCGTTTGAAATATTTAAATAAATCAACAATTTTACCTGGATTATGTCAGGTACCTAAATTAGTATAAAGATAATTAATAAACATGAAGAAGTGTTTCAGATTATATAACTAACTAAAGAATAAATTAATAGTCTTATGAACTTGTTTTGCTTTAATTGATTTAATTGCAATGACTTAAAATTTGAAAAAAATTTTTAAATAATTTTAGATATTGTCTCTGTTAGAGCTGCTGAAGATGTTCCTAACTTAGATAAGATTCACGTCTTACCTTTGGATGACACCATCGAAGGTATTACTGGTGATCTTGCTGCTACTTATTTGATTCCTTACTTCAAGGATGCCTACAGACCAGTCAAGAAGGGTGATTTGTTCATCGTCAGAGGTGGTTTCAAGTCAGTCGAATTCAAGGTTGTTGCCACTGAACCCAAGGAATATGGTTTGGTTGCCCCCAACACTATGCTCTTCACTGAAGGTGAACCCATCAAGAGAGAAGACGAAGAAAAGTTAGATGATGTTGGTTATGATGATATCGGTGGTTGCAGAAAGCAAATGGCCCAAATCAGAGAAATGATTGAATTACCTCTCAGACATCCTCAATTATTCAAGACTCTCGGTGTCAAGCCCCCCAGAGGTGTCCTCTTATTCGGTCCTCCTGGTAATATAAAATGATTCACTTTAAAAGATACTTAGCAAGATAGAAAAAGGAGATAATTTAAAGCAAAAAAGCCAAGGGAGTTTGTTTGAAAATTAATTATTTAGATTTCAAAAGAATGAGAATAGCTAATAAATTTTACAATAGCATGCAACAGAACAGAATTTTATAAAGAAATAATAAAAAATATATAAATTCTTCTCAAAATTAAATAAAATTAACAAGAAATAGGATAAGCTCCTTCTAATACAGCAATTTAAAATTTTTATGAACATTTGCAAATATTGGCAAAGAAATTTCTCATCAATATTCTAGGCATAATCAATAAGATTTAAGAAATAATAAACTGTCTAAATAATTTAATTGATTTTTAAAAATTTCAAACTTTTACTTTTTGATATTAATATTTAAATAATTTGAGCTTTAAAATCATAGACATAAAATAAAGAATTAATCAAAGTTGACTATAAAGATTTATTTAATACAAACAAATTCTCTCCCATTTAAATAAAACACTATAAATTTAAATGTTTTAAATATCTCCTATTAAATTTTGAGCTCCATTAACATTTAACTAAATAAAATTCTATAAATAGGTTCTGGTAAGACTCTTATTGCAAGAGCTGTTGCCAACGAAACTGGTGCTTTCTTCTTCTTGATCAACGGTCCCGAAATTATGAGTAAGATGGCTGGTGAAGCTGAAGGTAACTTGAGAAAAGCTTTTGAAGAAGCTGAAAAAAATTCTCCTGCTATCATTTTTATTGATGAACTCGATTCTATTGCTCCTAAGAGAGATAAGGTTAGTGGTGAAGTCGAAAGAAGAGTCGTCTCCCAATTACTTACATTGATGGACGGTTTGAAGGGTAGAGGTCACGTTATTGTTATTGCTGCTACCAACAGACCCAACAGTTTGGATCCCGCCTTGAGAAGATTCGGTCGTTTCGATAGAGAAATCGATATTGGTGTCCCTGATGAAATTGGTAGAATGGAAATCTTAAGAATCCACACCAAGAACATGAAGCTCGATGAAGATGTTGACTTGAGCTTGATTGCCAAGGATACTCACGGTTTCGTCGGTGCTGATGTTGCTGCCTTATGTACTGAAGCTGCTCTCTAATGTATCAGAGAAAAGATGGACTTAATCGATATTGAAAGTGATAAGATCGATGCTGAAGTCTTAAACGCTATGGCTGTTACCCAAGAACATTTCAAGTTCGCTCAAGGTCAAATTAACCCTGCTTCCTTGAGAGAAACCGTCGTTGAAGTTCCCAACGTTAAGTGGGACGATATTGGTGGTCTCGAAGAAACCAAGAAGTAACTCTAAGAAATGATCTTGTTCCCTATTGAACATCCTGAAAAGTTCCACAAATTCGGTATGTAACCTTCCAAGGGTGTTCTTTTCTACGGTCCCCCTGGTTGTGGTAAGACCCTTCTTGCTAAGGCTGTTGCCAACGAATGCTCTGCTAACTTCATTTCAATCAAAGGTCCTGAACTCCTTACTATGTGGTTCGGTGAGTCTGAAGCTAACGTCAGAGAAGTCTTTGATAAGGCTAGAGCTGCTGCTCCTTGTGTCCTCTTCTTCGATGAACTCGATTCTGTTGCAGTTCAAAGAGGTTCTGGCTAAGGTGATGCTGGTAAATAAATAAACATACATTCTTTAACTTTACACAAATATAAAATTATTCTTATTTTTGTTTTGCAATACTAAATATTTTTCTTAATTAAAAAGGTGGTGCTGGTGATAGAGTTATCAACCAATTGTTGACTGAAATGGATGGTGTTAATGCCAAGAAAAATATATTCTTTATTGGTGCTACCAATAGACCTGAAATTTTGGATGAAGCCATCATTCGTCCTGGTCGTTTGGATTAATTGATCTACATTCCTTTACCTGATCAACCCTCTAGATACGGTATCTTGAAGGCCAACTTAAGAAAGACTCCTATTGCTAAGGATGTTGACTTGAACTTCATTGCCTCAATCACCGATGGTTTCTCTGGTGCCGATATTACTGAAATCTGTCAAAAGGCTGCTAAGTCTGCTGTCAGAGACAGTATTGAAGCTGAAGCCAGACTCAAAATGGCTGCTTAAATGAATCCCAACCAATAAGTCAACATTGCCAGCTACGATCCCGTCCCTGAAATTACTCGTAAGCACTTCGAAGAAGCCCTCAGAGGTGCCAGAAAGTCTGTTACTGCAATTGTAATTAATTATTTGATTCTTAAATTATTTTAAAAGCATCATTTGTTTAAACTTAATTCTAAAATTATATTTTATTAAAAGGACTTGAACAAATTCGAATAATTCAAGAAGAAATTCGATCCTAGCTTTGCTAACTCTTCAGCTGGTCAATCTGGTCCTAAGATCAACTGGCCTTCTTCAAACTCAAGTGTATTAAATAATAATAGCCAAATGAAGAATGAAGATGAAGACCTTTACTCTTGAAAGAATTAATCAATTAACCAATAAATCAATCAATCTACTTCTATTTGTTTTGAATTAAAAAATAAATATATATAGAATTATAAATTTAATACTACTTGAAGCTTAATACAAATATACTTTATCCTTTTAAATCTTTCTTACACACACACATAAATTAATAAATAATAGATAAATAGTATTACATTTCATGTCAGTATTCTATTTTATAAAATTTCCACACAAGGTTATTCATTTCATCTTTTCATACTTAAATACATTTCTTTCTAATTATTTTTAAACATCTAATATTATTAATTTTTTAATACTTCAAAATTTACACTTAAAGCATAGTAAAATAAAAGCTAATCAATTAACTAATTGAGTAAACTAATTACTTTAAAACTAAAAAAAAAGCTTAAGCAATATTAAACTAAATTCAATTTAAATGAAACAAATTAAATATTATTTAATCAACTTAATTTTCAAAATTGTTAGCAAGCTGAAAAATGATCTAATTTTTTAATTATTAGAAATTTTTCTAAAAATATGAATCAATTTTGGGAAAAATATTATTTATAATTAAGATTTTTATTTTATATTAAAAATATTTTAAATGTTTTACTATATATTTATTAAAATTTAAAACCATTTTTTTAAAATATTTAATTAATTTAGAATATAAATTATATCTCATTATCCTTATTAATATAGTTAAATTGAGAATTTAACTTAAAAAAATATCATTAAATTTCTGCAAGCTAAAGTCCAGCTAAATAAATTAAATTTTAAAACTATTAAATTTATTAAAATAAAAAATTAGAAATAAATTAAATTTTTAAGGAATATGGATCATTAGAATATGAGTTTTTCAACAATAATCTCTTAGATCTCACCTGTTTAAAGCTAAGATGAGACATATAAGAATATTCTTAAGGAAATTGAAGGTGCTTAAAGTTCAAATGATAAAACAAAAAAGCAAGATAGTGAAAAAAAGCTGCTTCGACAGCGTTTTGGAATAATATATTATATATTAGATGGATTTTAGTGGCCTATTAGGAATCTTAACATTCATGCTATGAAAGATATCTGGTATTAAGCAGAGAAATATAAGTTTTAAATTATTTAAAAGTCTAATCAGAATGAACTCTTACAAAAGATACTCTAGAATGACTTAGAATATGATGATATAGCCAAGATAATAATTGTTTTAAGCACAGCAAATCAGTCAGATAGAATTATAGAGAACTTTGGATTTCTTTTAAATCTTTTGCTAATTGAAAAATTTAATTAGCTTAAAAAATAAATTAGCTAAGAATTTAGAGAAGAAAACGTTTCAGTACAGAGTTAATTAATTGAATTTTTATCCAAAATAATAAAATCTCTAAAAAATCTAAGCTTACATCTTTACTTTCCCATACTTATAGAGGACTTTAGAACAGCAATAGAGTTTCATCTTCACATTATCTCTAGCCCCTTGAAAACTATTTTTTAAACTTCCTATTAGACCATAGATAATTTAGCAGATATATTGACCTAGTTCTTTTATTTATCTTATCCCTTCAAATAAAATGCTTAAAATATTATCACATAAGAGCACTATAACTACTTTTAAGTTCTTATTAAAGAACTTATCACATATCTTAACTTCCCAAAAAGTATTTAATCTTATGATTTACATAACATGGTAGACTATATTATAAGATAAATTCTTCCAACCTGTTGTTATCCCTTAATTTGAAAAAAAAAATAATTATGTCAAATCTATTCCTTATTTTTTATGTTTCAAAATGCTTTTTTCCTCTATGAAATTAAATACTTACATATTAATAATTTAAAATATTTTAACTTTAAAATAATTAAATTTTTCCTCAATATAGAATAATTTTTTTAAAAAAATCTAAATATTTTATTTTGTAATTATAAAATTTATTAAAACAACCATTTAACTCAAAAAAAATAAATATTTAAAAATAAAGAAATTCTTTTAAATATTTTTTTAAACTTAAATCCAAAAAAAATTCTAATGACTACTTATTTATTATTATTTGAAGAGATGATTCAAACAAAATAAATTTACAAGCTATAAATTATACTTCTAATTAAATAAAATATGCAATACATTCCATCTAGCAAAATAATATGTTATTTTTGAATTTTTATTAAAAATATTGAGCAAAATGAAATATAATGAATTATGTCAACATTTAGGAATTTCACAAAAAAAGTGAATAATTAATTATCAAATATTTATTATTATTTTGATTATTATGATTTGCATATCATAATTATTATAGAATACTTCTAGAATAAAGATATGTATCTTTCTTTATGAATTTTATACATTAAATTAGTTAATATTTTGAAGATTATTTGAATATTTTAATTAATAACAACAATAATTAATTGATAAATTTATTTATTTAGTGTATAAAAAGGAAATGTTAAATTAGATTTTGTTTGAATAGAAAGAATAAGATAAACTTATTAGAATAGAGCACACTCTTTAGAAAGCTTAGACAACATTCGAAAAGAAATTGACTCATTTAACTAAGGATAGTCATAATATTTTTGAATTTGTCTACCTTTTAAAAAACTAAAAAGAATTAGTTTTAAAGAAATTTTTAGAGGTTTATGATCCAGAAAAGCATGGGAGGACTGAGAAATTAAGAATTATGAATAGTTATTTGAACTCCAAAGATGTTGATTTTCTTTTAGAAAATGCAGATAAATACTTTCCTTCTTTGGTAGAACTAAATTTAGCTACAAACACTTCTTTTGATAATGCATGTCTCAAAAAGCTCTTTTAGCCAAACGTATTCCACAATTTGACTATTCTAAATTTAAAGAATAACAAGCTCTTGACTGATAATATCTTTACTGATATTTCTGAGTTAACAAGTATTAGGGAATTGAATTTAAACAATACTGGTGTTTCTGATAAGGGATTGTTTGTCTTAGTTAAATCAAAGTTATTTGAAAATTTACATACTCTTATCCTTTCTAGAAATCATTAAATGATCAACTTAAGTGCTTTCACCACTGAAGATGCTGCTAAAGGAAAAAATCTTAAACACTTAGATTTATCTTTCACAAAGATTATTCCCGAAGGTTATTAAAATTTAAAGAATATTCCATTTATTTCTGGCTTAGAAGTTTTAGATCTTTCTGATAATATTGCAATGGTTGAAGACTCAGAATTAAAAGAGTTATACAATTTCTAATAAAATAAGGACAAATCTCCTATCAAATTTAATTTGAAAAGACTTTACTTAAAAAATATCAGATTAACTACAGATTTGCTGAATGTTTGGCTTACAAATGATTTGTCTTAGTTAGAGTATTTGGATTTAGAAGGAAACGAAAATCTCTTTAACGATTTAAAAAATGAAACAGATTTAAAAAACATTTCCATTTTAAATAAACTCTCCACTTTGAGCTTAAGAAAAACCAATTTATCAGAAAAATCAGCTGCTATTATTATTCCATAATTAAAACTTATTAAAAACTTAGATTTAAGTCAAAACGAGCTTTTAAATGAAGAAGCAATATTATCTATTTTTAAAATTCTTTTAGAAAACTCTATTGCTTTGAATGCATTAGGTATGGGAGCACTCAATTTAACTCAAAATTCTGTTAAGACAATATTCTCATAATATGTTAAAGTAGTTGAATCTCTTAAGTATTTCTATGTAAGAGAAAATTTGTTACTAAAAGATGAAATAGTTAATGCTCTTTTAAGTGCCAAAAACCTATAATTAGCTTATCTTAATATTAGTGCTTGCGACATAACTAACGATGCTTATGTTTAGTTACTTAGTAGTCCTAGCTTACTTGTTAACATTGAAGATATAAGACTAAGCGAGAACAATCAAATTGACCCAGATAATGTTTTAATTAATCTTGTTCCCTTCATATCAAAGTTAACTAAATTATGGAGAATATCACTTGGCTCATCATTCTCACTAGACACTGAAATTCCAAAAGAATTAGCAAATTCTAAAATTCAGATTTCACCATTCTTTTGTGATGATTTAGATTGATTTCATTAAATTAATGACTAATATTTTTAAATCAATAACATATTTTGTATCTCTTTATTAAATATAAAATCATCAAATAATAAAGAAAATTTTCATTTTATATCTATCTTTAAATCTTTTTGGTAAAAAATATTATTTATTTTTTTAACTATTCTTTTTTTTGTCATCGAGCTTTTATAGTCATTAAATTTTTAATCTAAGTTAAATTACCATAAATCCTTACAAAAAGTTAAATACTAAATAAATTTTAGTTTATTTCCAATAAAAATAATATAATTTTTACAATATCATAACAATATTTATTTTTTTTACTATTTAGAGCTAATCCATTACATTATAATTTGTAAATATCAAAGTTAGATAATAAGTAAGATAGTTTTTTTGCTGTCAAAATGATTTTTTTAAATTTAAAAATTATTTTATTTCAAAGAAAATTAATAATTTAAATCAAGATTAAACAAAGAGATAAATATTGATTTTTATTTTGATCTAGAAAATAATTAAAGAACATTCTTCGAATATTTAAAGAATTAAAGTAAATTAATGAAATTCTAGAAGTATTTCTGAGAAATGCTTTCAAAATAAGTCATTTTATTTTGTAACCTTGTAGTATTAATTTTGTAAATATATTTTTATATTCTTAATTCATTTTATTTATAAAAAATCTTCATTTGGTTTTAGAATTCGTTTTTTAAATTATTATATTATTAATATTTCAAATTAGCTTTTTTATAAACGAACTTTTGAACTTAAAGTTATAGATTTATTAAATATAAATAAATTTTTAATTTTTACTACAAAGAAATAAATAATACAAAAACTTTGGTCAATCATAGATATAAGTCAAGAATAATAAAATTAGGATTATATGTTTAGTATTTAGAAATGTGTCTAAAGTAAGCTAATATGCTTAATTAAGAAACTTCGTACTTTTTGACAATTTTAAGATAATTAATAGCTAATTTTTGTTCCTTCCTAGCTTGATTTTAATCAAAATACAATAAGTTAAAATTAACAAGATTTCCGCTGTTAATTAAAGCTTGAGTTAGCTAATTTGAATTAAACTAATCAAGAAAATTAATTTTTCTTATTTTGTGAGCAAATTAAGACTTGTAGAGGCTCTTTTGAATCAAATTTAGTTGACTGCTATCTGTTATTTCAATTTTTTAGTACCCGTTTTTTGACTGGGTTCTTTTAATAAATTTTGAAAATATTTCGCAATTTTGGAATTGGTAAAAGCAAGTCTAAATAAGATCTTAGCAATATTAATCGCAGACATTTTTTTCACCAAAACAAATGTAAATTGTTTTAACATTCTACAAATTAGCTTATAAATTTTTGGTCTTTTCATTATATTATAATTTTTTTAGTTTCTTCTAAGAAAGAATATCTAATGTTTGTTTGTAAGCGTAATTAAAATACAACTAAATTAAAAAGGTAAAACAGCTTACAATCGCAAATGTAATTATGGTTTCATCATTCTCATCATAAGTTTTAGAGCTCAGCAATTTAATCACATAGATCAGAGTATAATAAAGCTTTACCAAAAACATAAACCAAACCTGTTAGTAGAAAAACCCTGATCCTGTTTATAATATCACTAAATTACAAGGAAAGCATCTTGATGCTATTGTAAACAAGTCGTATTGAAGAACATGCAAAGCCCAGCTCATCATTGCAAAGTAAAAGTCTTAGATTTAAATATAGTTAAAAATGGCAACAATCAAGAGAGGTAGTTCCATTATTAAAATTAATAATCCCTGCTACTGGGTAAATAAGTAATATATTTAAACTTTTAGTAAAATATTAGAGCATAAATGAATAAAAGATGCTAAAATACTAAGCGTACTTGCAAGATAATTATTTTTAAAACGCGATTTTCCACTGAGCATAAAACCATTTGCAAAGATAATAAAATAAAATATAATTATTCCAATTATACCTTTAACTATTAACAAAGGATAATCAATCATGATATAATTGTACAAAGAAAGCTAGATAGCTAAACTATAGTTATGAAAGAATGAATATGTTTTCTTTTAGGTTTCCTAATTAATTATTTAATTTAAAAATTATTGTTTTTTGATTAAATGAAATCTTACTTCTATTTAAAGAGATTTCTTCTAAATATTCAATTTACACAAATAAAAAATCATAAAGTTTTCAGATTAGCAAAGCAATTTATAGCCAATCTATTTCTCTGGATTACGTATTGTCAATCATCTCACTATGCTTACTATTTCTTGTATTACATAATTTATAACCCAAATTAATCGTATTTATATAAACTAATTAATTTAATAATTTCTTTTACATCTTGCTTGTTTTTAAATATCTTAAAGATATATTTTACAGTCTAGTTAATACAAATAATTTATAATTTTACCACAAATGAAATGCTATATGAATCATAATAAAAATTAATAATTAGAAAATCAATACTCTATTTTTAAAATTACCCAAATTATTTACAAAAATAGTTTTAAAAGTTTAAAAAAAAATTCAAGCTTTTTTGTTTCTATTTCACCTTTTTTTTCAACTAAATTATTTTTTAATTTTAATTTAAAAATCTAATAATTTAATTTAATACTATTTTTTTAAATTTATTAGCATTTTAAAAATTATCTAGTTTATTAATATAATTTTATTATATAAATAAATTGAATTTTACATTTCAAAATATAGATAATTCATAAAATACATTTTTTTAATAAAACATTATTAATATTATGCATTGGTAGAAATAGCAGAATCTTAGGATTCATCTATATATATATAATAGATAAAACTTGAAAAGTCATTATTTTTAACACTGAATTATAATATTTTAAAAATAATTTTTTCTAATAATATGTTATAAACATGAAACTGTGTACTTTTATGCAACTTAATTTACCATCAAAAGAGCTATATAAACTAGAAATCAAGAAAAATAAATTCTAAAAATTAAATGAATTATAAGCAAAAAATATTTCAAATTTATAATGTAGAAGTATTTTTTAGTTAAGTTTCATCTAAATTTAGTTAAAAAGAATTATTGTACTAATTATTTTGTAAAGTCTAATGAATGCTAGGTCTTGGCTATGTAACCAAATATTTTTGAGGCAAAATTAATGGAGATCCTTAAATTTTAGTAGTATTAATTGATTAATTCAAGTTTTTGAATAGAGTATTTCTACTACTAAATCTGCTAACTGATTTATTATTTTGACAAAAGGATTTTTCTTTAGATTTTTCTAAATCAAATCTATCTTTGAGAGTTTTCAAATCTATTTTAAATATGAAAAAAAAAATAAAAATAAGGAAAATAAATTCAAAATTACTAATATTTTGTTTTATCTTTTTTTGTTTAAGTTTTATAAGATCTATTTAATGAATTTTATTTTTTTATCTTATTATTTTATTCAGATTTCTGTAAATAAGTTTCCAGTAATAAAAAGTTTTAAATGAGACGTTATTTTAAAAGTATAAATCATACTTTTTAGGAATTACTTTCTTAATCAATAGCTTTAAGAATATACCTAATTTAGAATTTTTACTCTAAGCTTTTAAGATTAGCATTGTTAATAATAAAAATGCTAAAAAAGAAAAATCAATAGTGATCTAAAAGACTTCAGCTACAACCTAAACATTTTTAGTATCAAATAAGATTATTTAAAGGAATAACTTTATAGATATTAGCATATAGCATATGATCTCACTATTCTAAGTTGTTCTGGATAAAAAAGGGTTTACTTGTTAAAGAGTTTTAATATACGCAAGGATAGTTACTAAGATCAAAAAAATAGAAGTTTACTATAATTATGGATATACTATTGTATAAATGATAAGGAGTAGTATTTTCAAATATGTTCTTATAAATTCCCAGTAATAATATTTATTTTTATATTCTTCATAGTAATATCCATATTTATATTTTATATTGCAATCATTCAATTTCGATTTATTTTTTCTAATATTTGAGAGAATTAGCAAAGGAAAAAATGTTCTATATAATAGCGCTAACAGAGATATTGGGTAACTAAATTTTATTGTATTAATATCATCACATTTTACTGTTAGATCATATGGATTATACTGCTAACTTCCTATTTAAGTACATGTCAAGGACTTTGAGAAATATTATATTTAAATTATTTAAAAAAAAATGTTATGAATGTGAAAGACTACATGATAATGATATAACCTAATTTTAGTGTATGTTAAATTTTAAATCATAAAAAGTATTAGAAAAATTATAATAAGAACTTATTAAGGCACTAAAAATTAAATTATTGCTTAAACTATAACTACTCCAAAATGTTCTATGTATTCTGCTTTTATTAAACAATCAACACCTAAAGCTATCTATTTACTTGATTGGCCTACAGCATAATTAAACGAATTCAATCGAAGAGGAATAAAAGATAATTTAGGAAACAAAATTGAAGATATCTAATAGTAAGTAATCATTATTTTAATCTGAAACCCTGAGTAATCAGTTATATTATCTTAGTTTATTGGCATTATTTTTAAGATTCTTATGTAGTAGCAAGTTTAAGAAAATTTAAATTATTTTAAAAAGACATACATATTGAAATAAAAGTATAATATAAGTATACTTAGTTTGAGCAGAAGATAAATTATCTATAAATAAGTACCTGCACATTCATTACAGATTCCTTGTACTATTGATTCTTGATAACGAGTTCCTTTCCATATTTATCCTATTGCGTCACATTACTGGCATAGAGGACCTAGATATCCTGCAGAACAATAGTTAATGCTATTTGGATTTTCAGCTTAGCAAGAGTTTATTTATGAATCACAAGGAATTATTTCATCAGTCATATTATTTGATCTCCAATATCCATTTTTTAACATAATAAATTATCCTTAGCACTAATAAGCAGAAGAAGGGCAATTATTACACTAATTTTTTATTCCTTCTTTTAAACTTTGATCAAATAAAGTTTGTGGGTCGATTAAAGAATAAGTTGATTAAGAACAATATTTACATATTATTATACTTTTAGTTATTTATTAAATAATTTCTCCTAATTAGCATTTTCTAAATTATATTGATAAGAAAATAGGTTATTACTTATTTGGAAAAGAATATATGCTAGAACTGATATAAAAATACTATTCTTATTCTAATGTTCCTAATACTTACAATCCTGTAAACTCAAATGCTAAGCTACTAGAATTATATTTGTTATAATCAATAATTCTTTCTCCTATTAGTTAAGTTGTTTCAATGTTTAAGTTATTTATGATTATCTAAATATTCATTAATTCTTGTTCTACTTAAATAGGATACAATTTATTAAGCAATTTATTTTGTGAAAAAGAGACGTAACGATTATAATTATCTAAAACATAAATTCTTAAATCAAGCTATCCGCCACTCTAAAACTCTTTTATATCAATATGTGTTGAATATTCATCTTGATACATTTATGGAATTTTATTTTGATTTTCATAAAAGTTAAATTAATATAAATTTTATAATTAACCATTATTTGAATTTTATATTATTAACTTTTAGGGGTAAGTTGTTGCATCATTTCCATAAATTTCTGCTTAGTTTTAATATATATTTGAATAAAAAGGGAAATTTTGTGGAATTTATAAAAAATTGGTGATATTTATAATTATTCTTAAACCTCCTCCTACTAATGCTTTATTTTAGATTACTTTTGTCTTAGAGTCAAAATTTATCTCACAGTTACCAATATCTACTAAGAAAAATGCTCCTCCGCTACTATCAGCATAATTTTCCTTAAATAGAGAGTTGATAAAATAAATTTTCTGCATTTATCCTAAAAAAGAAATAGCACCACCATTTTATGCTTTGTTTTTAGAAAATTAACAATTTTTAATTCTTACTTATTCAGATTGGCTTAATGCGAATCCTCCTTAATTATTTTCAAAAGTGATGTTATTTAATTGAATAAAAGTGTTCTAAATAAATAAAAGGTATTTATTATCTATGACATTTTAACTAAAACTTGTATCTTTTATAATAATTGTATCATCAAACAATGAAGCAAGAATATTATTTTATAAGTATTAGTTAATTGAATAAATAAGCATCATCTAAGAATTTTAATTAAAATAACTACTTTTAATTACAATGATTGAACAGCCAAAAAAATTAAAGACAGATTAGTTCTCTAAATAATCTGTTTAGATTAAATGCCTTTTTTAGTTTTATGCTTGTTATTAATTAATATTATACTCAAAATTTATGTTTTAAATAGTGATATTTGTTATTTATGTAAATTAAAAGATAGTAGACAAGTTATGATTACTTTTAATATTCAAGCCATCTATAAAAACATAATTTATGTTAGTAAAGTTAAATAAAACATTTGCAATATTTTATGAAAGCTAGTTTGATAATATATCTAAATCATATATGTATACTTATGATATGTTAGCAAAAGTAAAAAGTGAAATATTTTGATTTTAACTATTAGTAATATTGCATATTGATAGTTATGATAACTTGATTGATTAAAGAGTAACTTATTAAATATCCTAGAATAAAATATTAATGTTGTTAATTTATTAATTTAATATTGTTATATTTTACCAAACTAATTTCTACAAATTTTAATTGAGTTTGACCTAAATATAATAATCACTTCTATCAAATATCAAATTATAATTATGCATTTTCAAGTTTTATTGTTAATATAAATAAAATGTATCATTATTTATTTAAATATCATTTTAAGATCCATTTTAAGGAGAAAAAATATACTCTTTATTATTAAAATTTTATATTGATGTTTAAGAAATTATATTTTAAAACTAATCATTATAAGTTTATAAAAAAATTAAATTTATCCAATTAACTTAATTTTATGTTTAGATTCCATAATTGCCATATAAAATAGATTATTTCGGAGTGACGTTCTATATTTATTATATTAACTTGAATATATCATTATTAGATAATACTATAGAGCATTATGAAATATTTTAATTACTTTTATAATAAAGGGATAAGCTATAATTATGCTCAAATATTCCTTATTAATGCAAACCATAAATCTTCAAAATATCATTAGTCTAATCATAAGAAAAGCCTAAATATCTAGATAATTAAAAATATTATTAAGAAATCAAAATATTTGATTGTTCAATTATCATATACACTTCATAAGTTAGAAAATAAAATATGACAATAATATTACTATTAATCACTTAATAATCTGTTATTTAGTCGTTTGAAAGGTTAGCTTTTATAACTGTAAGTAACATAATCTATTATTAAAGGCTATAAATATTGAGCTGAAATCTACAAGAAGTTACTATAAATTTGTTTTCTATCAATTTAAGTTTATTTCCTTAATTATTTGTTAGAATTAGGTACTATTCTTGTTAATTTTTTGAGAAATTCCAAACATAAACTTTTTTTTATCCATCAAAAAAGAAAATATACCTACTGAATGTTAAATCTAATATGAAATCAACTAATTAGATTGATGGATCCTAATTAACTAAATTGGTTAAATTCATCTCTTATATTATTTTTTTTTAATTAATATCAACTTATATTAATACTCCTGCACTAATTCCAAAATAAGCGTATATTTAATTATATTATTCATCATAAAAGATAATAACAACTGAAGTATTTAGACTATTGAAACTAGAAATATTATAATATTTTATGCTTAAATCTTTCAAGTCATATTACAAAACCTAACTAGAGCTCAATCCAAAAAATATTAAATCTTAGTTTTTATTAGTTTAAAACTTAGTTACTAAAATTTCAGACTGTAATTAAATAATTTTAATGATTTTGCTTGTCTAAATATCAACATGAATAATCTTTTTATCGAACGTAAGATATACATTTGATGTTATAAATTTATGAAATTAAACTTATAATATACTTAATACTTTAGATATTTAATTATTATCTTTTGAATATTAATACTGCTAATAAAATAATATCCTATCAGTTAATGCTAGAACTAAAACATCAATTTAAGAATTATATCTAATATCAATAATTTACGGTCCTTCTAATAATAATTCAAAGCATATATTGTATTAGGAATATCTTTAAATTAAGTTATCATTATTAAAAATTAAAAATTCTTAAATTTGTGAATTAATAGGTATCTAAGCAAATAAATTAGCGGGTTCTTTTGTTTATTCTTCAAATTAATATCCTACTATACTATAATTTATCTGATAAACTGAATTAGTGCTATAAATCAAAACGTTATTTGTTATATTTTCATAACTAAATCCAACTAAATTCTCATTCTTATCAAAAACTTCACTAATTTTAAAATTGTTTAAATAAGAGTTTTCTAAAAACAATTAATAAATATAAAAATTTCCTTCTGAATCAAGATAAGCAACTGATGAAGAGCTATAATCAAAATACATTTATAAAACTGACCCACATTAATTACAAGGATCACAATTTATTTTTCCTATATTCTATAGAGTCTAAATATCATAAATATATATCTAAGCAAAAAGTGAAGAGCTTGCATATAATATTATTAAATTTAAGTAATCTATGTAAATAAAATTTTATATATTAAATCCTGATGGACCTTAAATAAAATTTTTATTTACCTTCAAAGTATCTCTCTAAATAAATCGTATACCTATAAAAAAAAATAATTATAAATCTTTTAAATTTAATATTTTTGCAACTTAAATATATGCTAAATAATTTTTAATATTTAAGTTTAATTAAATTTATTCCAAAAATTTAAATTTAAATAAAAAAATATTTTGGAGGGAGGGGGGGAGGGGAGTGCTTCTTGAGTATTGCAGAAAAAAATAACTTTAATTCTTGTTTAATTCGATTTTCTTTTCATTTGTATTAATAATAAAAAAGTAACCACCCTCTTCTTTATTTTTAAGAAATTAAAAAAATTCAAGAAAAATTTTATTTATTAATTTTTACTTTAAAAAAATAATTAGTAATAAAAGTAATAAATAATTTTACTGTACTATGATTTGATTGATACCAAATTTGATTAAAAACTACAATAATTGAATTCTTCTGAAGGTAAATTAAAAGAAAAAACATCAAGTAAAATTCCATTAAAAGAGTAAACTTATATTTAATCTCCAAGTAAAAAAATATTTTAAAATTTTTCATCAAGGAATATTTAATATTATATCTAAAATCCATTTAATTAAATTATAGACTTTTTTAGATTATTTAATGAATTTTTGTTGATTAAAATTAATTAGTTTGATTAAAGACTACATATTATCAGCAATTTTGTAAGCTTGCATTCAATAAATTCTAATGATGATAATTACTCGTCGTAATTTTAATTTAAAATATTAAATTGAGAGTCAAAAACAGCGAATCCGATACCGTAAATGTAAAATTATTTTGATTATGAATTATAGAGCCATCCATTAATTTTATGAATAGTTTAATAGTAGTATTTTTATGGAGGTAATTAAGTATAATTAACTAATAGAAGTTACTTTTAATTCCAACAAATTAAACTATATTAATCTTCAACTAAACTAAATTATGAATATGGTAAATCATTAGGATACTTAGGTTAAAGTACCTCTATAAATTCATTTGTGAATAAATTAAATGAGGTAATTTAAAGAGATGTTCTTACAAAAAAATATCCGATATAGGGACTTTGAATAATTTCTAATATTTAATCAGAGATATCTGTTTAAGAAAGCATTTCTTTTGAAGATATTTATTAGTATCTATTTTGTTCAAGCTAAGCAATAAACATCAATCCTCCTTAAGATCCAAAATAACTAATTAAGCTTTAATTATTAAAATTTTAATTAAGAAAAGCTGCTTAAGGTAAATTTTAAACATCATCAACTAAATAATCAACTCCAGATATATAGGTAATATTTCGGCTAATATCTATTTAAAATTCTTTTAAAATAGAGAAAGTGTTTAAATTGTAAATGAGTTTAATATGATAAAAGATATTTCCTGAATAGTTTATAATTTTTACAGGATTCATCATTCCATAAGGTATATCAGTGATATCAATATAATAGGTGAAATTATTATTTTTCGAAATACAAATTAAATTCATAATAGTGTTTTTTAAATCTTAGTATCCTAATATAAAATAAATATCTTTATCATTTATGACTCTTTATGTATCAATCATTTATATGATATTAAGATTAGGATACACATATGTTTAATTAAGATAAAAATTGTAAATATTAAAAGTACTTTGTATGTCATAGTAAAATATTTCATCAATTGTAAATCTATTCAATATTTATTCTTAATCATTATTAAATATTTTAACAAAATCAAAATAGACAATTTTATTTATTGATTTTATCGATTAAATAATATTAGCAGATTACTTTTCTAAATCTATCTGATAAATAGATATTTCTTACTACTTTTATGTAATTATCTTTAAATTATTATTTAAAACTATGTTTATATTATTGCTTGAAAACTCACTCCAACATTAGCTAAATAAGCTTATCAATTAATTTGAGAAAATTTATATACAGTCATCGTAATAAACTGCTATTTTATCATAATTTAAAGTCATTTAAATAATACTTGTTGAATATTTTACTTCGTTTAATACATTCTATTATGAAGGATCTATTAAAAGAAGCTATTAATTGGTGAGGGCAACTATTTTGTTATCAAAAAATCTATCTAACTGGAGACAAATTAAATTATTAAAATTTTTACGAGAAATTAATTCAATTTATGTAGTTAATGAAGCATCATAAAACAGAAAATCTCCATTTTAAAGGCATGAAATGAGTATTGGTGGTGAATCAATTTTTACAAGCCCATTTACTTAACTAATTGTTGACAGATATGGTAAGTTGAAATTTTCAATTACTTTAGTGTATAAATAGTCATTTTAGATATCACTTCTATAAATTATCTAAATTTATGTTTGAGAAAAAAATGCAATTTCAAATGGAGTATGTGATTCTAAATCAGAGTTATTTTCTATAGTTGGTATTTTATTTATTTTCTAAGATAAAAACTGTAGCTAAAAATTCTATGTTACAAATTCATATTTATCTAAGTTAAAATCATATAGACTTAATGCTTAATTAACTAAAACAATTAGTTGGTTATCATTACCTGAAAAATTTCCAATATCAAAATCTAATATTTAATTAAAATTAAAATTTTCCAAAATTATATTTTAAAATGATTTTTCCATCCATTTAAAGAAAATAAATGAATTTTTTGATAGAATAATTAAGCTAAAATCATTAGATTAATTTGTTTGGCTGATAATTTTTACTTATTATAATTGGTTTTGTTAGAAAATAGTGAAGCATGTATTATCTTATAAATTAATAGACTAAATAGTATTATCTTATACTGAAAAGTAAAGATTTTTTTAAGGCGATTACAAAACACTTAGCAAATTAGCATAATCAAAGCAAGTCAATATCTAACTATAATTGAATAATTAATTTTAAATTTGTAAGGAAATTGAATAAATAATCAAGCTAGAAGAATTTGTAACAAATAAATAGTCATCAATGATTTTAACGAATTAAAGATTTTAACTAATTTAAAGAGATGAAGAAACAAATTATTTTTAATTATTTTTATCATAAACTACTTAGAATTCTGCGATAGATTGATTTGCATTGAAAATAACTATATATTAATTTTTATATTCAGTTGCTTAGGTCTACTTATTTATTTAAATAAGATTTGATTATTGTATCTTAGTTCTACTTTCATTTATAATATCCCAAATCTCTACATATTAGGATGATCCTAAAGCAAGTATTGTTCCATCAACATTTATGATGTTCAAATCATCATCAAGATAACTTAAATTTTTAATTAGATACATTTTGTTTCTATCATAAACTGAAAGGTAGCCTGAATTAAAAGCGACATAATAGTTTTGCTTATATATAAAAAAATCAGTTGTAGTACCTGGATTTAAAAAATTGTTGCCAGTTGAAAATAAAGAAGAACATTAAAGCATTTCTTAACAAGAATTAGATAAAGCATCACCATAATTTAATGGTTTGCAAATAGATAGACAACTTCCTTCTTTGCTTTATTAATTTTCTTACTAAAAATATAGATTAGATGAGCATTATTGATAAATGCAAATATTTTGCGAATAACCTAAATTATATCTATCATCACACTAACTACACTGATACTGATCTTCATATTATAGTTTATTACATTAATTACAGCCAGTGCTGCATTAAGAAAATCCCTTTACTATAGCTAATAATAAAATTAAAAAAATGGATTTTTTCATTGACTTTTTATTAATATTAAATTATCAGTTAATTATCTCTTTTTGTTAATAATTTCTTTATATTTTGATAATTTAATTGCATAAGTATATACTCATAATTATGTTAGAATAAATATAAATAAATGCTAAATATTAAGACTATATTAAAAAAACATCTATTTTAACTCAGAAATTTAAATTAATTAATTAATAAAAAACTAAAAAAAATTAAAAGGAATAAAGCATTTATTTTGAATTTAAAAATATAATAACCATTTAATATAAATAAACATTTTTTAAAAATAACAGTTTTTAAAATATTTAAAAGTCAAAAAAATAAAAATAATTTTTTAATTTCATAAATTTTATTTTATAAAAAATCCCTTTTCTAATATGATTAGGTTAATTTAATTAAATAGATAAAACTAAAATAATTTAAATATCTAAATAAAGTTAAAAAATAAATATAAAACAAAAAAATTTTTTCATTATATTTCAGATAACTAAAGTACTTCTTATTGATTTGATTATTATTTAGTAGCATTCTTAATTTATTAAAATGTACTAAATTTAGTTTAATATATAGAGTTTTATAAATTCAAAGGACTTGCTGTTTAATTAGGATGCTTTATAAATGAGTAATTCTAACTAAATTAACTAATAAAGGGACTTCCTCCTATTAAACTTTTATCCTCGAATGTATTGATATTATCTAAACCTGCAATTCTTTTCTTGCTTGAAGCTTTATAATAAATAAAATTAATATAAAATGAATAAAAATAATTAATAGAATTTTACATTTATTCTTTTTTATTACTCGACTCAGTTCTTTTTTCGACATATTTAATTGAGAGATATTTTAATACAATTCAGGCTTTAACCTAGATATAATAGCTAAATTTCTGTAAATAAGTCTCCATAGGTAAAAAATTCTAAAAGAAAAGTTATTTTATAATTTTTCGTAGCATTTTTTAGGAAATATTTTTGCAATCAGCTTCATTAATATTAATCCTATTTTAGAATTTTTGCTCTTGATTTTTAAAACTAATATTGTAATGAAGCAGTAAGAAAAGAATGAATAGTCTATAATAAATTAGATCATGTTAGCAAACAATATAGAATTATCATTATCTAATTTGATTACTGATAACCATATTTTTAAAATAATCAGCAAGTAACATAAGATTTCACTTTTTTGTAAAGTCTTTGAAAAAAAGGGATTCAGCTATTAAAGTATTTTAATATATAAGCCTATTATGATTAAAGAGCTAACTAAAGTAGTATATTAATAATATGGATATATAATTGTGTAAATTAAGATAAGCAATATTTTCAAATAAGTTCTAATAAATTCCCAATAATAGTATTCTCTTTTGTACTCTTCATAATAGTATCCATATCTATACTTTACTTTGCAGTCATTTAGTGTATTTTTGTTTTTCTTTATGTTCTTTAATACCAATAAGGGTAAGAAAATTCTATATAATAGCATAGTTATAGAAAACGGGTAATTAAATTTCAAGGTATTAATATCATAACACTTAATTGTCAGATCGTAAGGATTATAAAGCTAATTATCTATTTTAGTGCATGTTAGAGATTTGGAGAAATATTATATTTAGCCTACTTAAAAGAAAATATAGTGCGTGTGGAAGATTAGAAAATAATGGTATGATTTTATTTTATAATAAGTAAAATATTAGAGCCATAAAAGAATTATAAACGCTATGATAAGAACCAATTAAGGAATTAAAAATTAAATTACTTCCTAAACAATAACTTTCCCAAATTATTAAATCAATTTAGTATTTATTATGCAATCTATTCCTAAAGATAATTACCTATTTGTCTGACCTATGAAATTATTCAAAAAGCTTAAATAAATTGGAATAAATTATGAATCGGGAAACAAAATAGAAGACAGCTAGTAAAAATTGATGATAATCTTAATTTAAAATCCAGAGTAATCGTTAATAGAATTTTTATAGATAGGTAAAATTTTCATAATTCTTAAGTAGTAGCAAGTTTAGGTGAATTTAAACTACTTTAAGAAAACTTACATGCTTAAAAAAAAGTAAATTATCATTATGCCACACTTTAAGAAAAGGAAGGCATATTAAAAATATACTCCTGCACATTTTTCACAGAAACCTTTCATGATTGATTCTTAATAACGAGTCCCTTACCAAACATTTCCTGTTGTATCACACTGTTAGCACAAAGGGCCTATGTAACCATCAGTGCAATAATTAATACTGTTAGGGTCTTCTCCTTTACAGGAATTAATTTCAGAATCACAAGGTAGTATTTGATCAGTGTAATTACTTGATCTCCAGTAGCCATTTTTAAGATAAATAGAAGATCCTTAGCATTTAGTAGCAGAAGGAGGGCAAAGATTACATTCATTTTTTATTAATTTATTTTGATCGAATTATTATTCAAATAAAACTTGAGGTTCAATTAGTGAGTATGTTTAATCTGAACAATACTTGCAAATCATTATATTATTATTAACTGATTAAATAATTTCTCCTAGTAGGCATTATCTAAAATAAATAGAAAGCAGCACTGGTTATTATTCTTAAGAGTTAGTATAAATACTAGAGCTTAAAGAAAATAGCTAATCTGATTACAGCTCTCCTAAAACTTATAAACTTGTTAATTCAAAAGCCTAGCTAGTGCTATTGTATTAGTTGTAATCTAATATCCTTTGCCCGATTAATTAACTAGATTAAACATTTAAGTTATTAATATTAATTTGAATGTCTTTCAATTCTTGTTATATATCACTAGGATATTGATTTAGTAGTAGCTTTTGTTAAGAAAAGGAGAGGTAGCGATTGTAGTTGTCTAAAATATAAATCCTTAAAATCAGCTAACCTCCACTCTAAAAATCTTTTATATATGCATATCTTGAATATTAATCTTAATATTCTTATGGAATAAAATTACTATTTTCATAATAGTTAAATTAATACATATTTTGTTTATTCTCAGTTTAAATATTTTACAAATAAAGCTATTAAAGGTAAGTAGCAGAGTCATTTCCATATATTTCTGCTTAATTTTAAAAAACATTTTATTAAAATGGATAATTTTTTGGGAGTTTTATATTTCCTAAGCTATTTTGAATAATTCTTAAACCTCCTCCTATTAAGGCCTTATTGAGATATACTTTTGAATCATGATCAAAAATGATTTGGCAAGAACCTATATCTGCAAAGAATAACGCTCCTCCACTACTAGTAGCATTGTTACCATAAAATTTAGAGTTATTAAAACTAACTAACTGTTAGATACTTAACAAAGATAATGCTCCACCATTTTATGCTTAGTTCTATGAAAAATTGGAATTACTAACATTGACTGACTGAGATTAGCTTAGTTGGAAACTGCCTATATTTCCTTCATAATTTAGTTGATTTAATTCAACAAAAGTATTTTGAAGCTTAATTAGATATTAATTTTCTATATTGTTTGATGTAAAATTTACTTATTTTAACTAAACTTGATCATCATATAATGTGGTAAGCCTACTATTAAGAAAGAATTAGTTCAATGAGTAAATAATTGATATTTATAGGTTTTCTACAAATTATGATCTAGAAATAGAAACAAACTAACACCCAAAGAAATTAAAAATGGAAGTGTTTTCCAAAAATTCTATTTAAGATAAATGTCTTCTCTAGTTTACTTGGTGGTTATTTTCATTTTCATTTGAATTTTACAAAATATTGGAGTTTTAAATAGTGACATTTTAGATTTGTGTAAAAGAAAAAATAGTTGTAATGTTTTTATTATTTTGAACATTTATTCCATCAATAAAGATATTATCTATTTACTTAAAATCAAACAGAATATTTTAAGCGTTCTAAAAGAAACTATTTTTAGAAATATCAAAGTCATAAAAAAATATTTTAGATACATTTTAAAAGCTAAACAAAGTGGAAGATGAATTCTGATTTATTGATTAATTGCATAGTTTTAATTACTATAATCTTATTGATTAAAATATAACCTATTAAACGTTAGAAATATAGATGTTAAAATTATCTATACATTAATTAGTTATGCTGATATTTTGCCAAGTAATTTACTAAGTGTTTTAATTGAGAGTAAGTTAAATTGGTTTATTATCTTTATTATCAAAAACAAAATTGTAGTCAAATAACTATAAATACTTTTATTAGAATAAAGAGAAAGTGTCATTATGTATTTAAAGATCATTTTAAGAACCTATTTGTGGTGAAAATATGTATTAGGAATTAGATATTTTATTTTAAGAAATATATCCAAGCACATTCTAAAATTACTGATTATTTATTTCTAAAAAGATTAAGTTTGTCCAATTAACTTAGTTTTAAGTTGACAATCCTTCTTATAAATTGACAACAGATTATTTTGGAACTACATGAGATATCTGTTATTTTACTTATTATACATCATTATTAGTCAAAATTATAGAACATTCAGACTAAGTCTAAACCTAATTATAAATAGATAAACTATAATTGTCTTCAAATACTCCTTATGAGTGTAATCCATAGACTTTTAAAAATTAATTTGATTAATTATAAAAATAACCCAAAAATCTAGGATAATTAAATTATTTTTAAGATATTAAATTATTTTGGTTATTATTTAGCAAAATAACTTCATATTTTAGTTAAAAAAAAATTATAATAATATTATTGTTAATAATCTAGAAGTCTGTAATTAAATCAAGTCTAAAACTTCTCTTAATGAATGTTAGTAATTTTATCTTTTGTTATATGCTATAAATGTTCAATTGGAATCTGCAAGAAGTTATAACATATTAGCCTTCTATCAAAGTAATTTTATTTCCTTCAATATTTGTTAATGCTAAGTAAGATTCTTGTTGATTTGTTAAAAAATTCCAAACATAAACTTTTTTTTGTCCTTCAAAGAAAAAAATATACCTAGAAAATACAAGATCAACCACAAAATCTACTAATTAAATTGAACTATCTTCGCTAACTAAGCTATTTAAATTTATTTTAAAATTAGTATTTTTGACAATCGCGTTAACTTGCATTAAAACTCCTCCGTTAGACACAAAGAAAGCTTGCAACTATGATTGTTTGGACTCATCCAAAATAATAGTTATAATAGAAGTGTTAAAACTAGCATCAGAAACTGAATAATAAAATAAACTTTAGTCACTTAAGTTGTATTATAAAACCTAGCCATCACTTAAACCTAAGAAAATTATATCTTAATTTTTGTTTGATTAGAATTAGGTTACTAAGATCGAAGGTTATAATTAAATAGTTTTAATTATTTCCCCTGTCTTTATGTTACAATGAATCAACTTTTTGTCATGAGTTAGATAAAGGTTAGAGATGATGAATTTATTAAATTATATTTCTTAGATACTGAAAACATTAGAAATTTGTTGATTGTCTTTGGAGTATTTGTATTACTAGTAAAATGACACTGTACTTTTTTAAGCTATAACTAGTGTATCAGATTATTGGCTATACATAATGTCAACTATTTATTCACCCTCAATCACTACTTCAAAAATTATGTTGAATTAAGAGTACCTAAAAATTGTATTATCAACATTAAAAAACAAAAATTCAAAACTTTAAGAACTTATTGGTATTGTGGCAAATAAATTTGCTGGTTCATTCAACTGTGCTTAGTATTAATAGCCTGAATTGCTAAAATTAATTTAGTAAACTGATTTAGTGCTGTAAACAAAAATATTATTGGTAACTTCATCAAAAATAAAGCTAACCAGTTACTCATTTCTATCAATTATTTCAGTTATTTTATAATTATTTTAAACTGAGTTTGCAGAATAAAGATACACATTATAGAGGTTACCTTGAGTATCAAGGTATAAAACTGTTGATGTAGTTGGATCAAGATACATTTAGACAACATATCCTTACTGATTAATAGTAAAAGATCCACTAATTTTTGCAGTGTTCTAAAGTGTTTAACAATCATAAACGTAGATCTAACCAAATGTGTACTAGTTAGTATATAATATTATTTGTTATAGATAATCTATATAAATATATTTTAATATATTTAATCCTGAAGGTCCTGATATAAAGTTTTGTCTGAGTTGCAAAGTATCTCTATAAATAAAGTATATAACTATTTTATTAAATTTGTTTTTAAATAAGAATATTTCAGTTATTTTTATAAAAGAAAGTATTAATTTTAAAATAAATTATTGAATTAAAATGTTTAATTATTTAAGGGTGGGTTGTACCATAAACACCCTTTTTTTGGGAATTTAAAAAAAAATGTTTAATAGATTAAATAAAATATTACATTATTATGATTATAACACTAAGAACCCTTGTTATATACTGCATGTGATAAATTGAGTATTTAGCAGGTAAGTTGTATTAAAATTTCCATTAAAGTTATATATTGAAATTATGCTAGAAAATAAGATTATATTCTAGTATTATTCATCTATAAATATTTAAAATTAACTAGAAAACCCATTCACTTAAATTATTTAAATTTAAGAATTATCTTTTGAGACTTTATTCATTATAACAAATTATTTTAAAGAAACGCTACATATGATTAAATTTTTAGTCATAAGACATGAGATGAATTAAACATTTGCTAAATTTGAAAGAGAAATAGAGTTTAAAGCATTCAAAGAAGGATCAAGCTTTTAAAAGTTGCTACCATAAATGTAGAAAACATTTTAGGTAGAATCATACAACCATCCATTTATTTAGCTCATATTGTTGAAGTAGTATTTTTAAGAAGTTTGTGATTCGTAGTTTACTAAAAGGAGTTATTGCTGATTCCAACATATAACATTAAAAGTTGCTTAAACTAAACCAATTTATGTAAATGATAGATTTGTAGGAAGCGTTGGTTTTAATTCTTCTATAAAATTATTTGTAAATAAGTTAAATGTGGTAATTTTTTTCTAAGTTCTAACAAAGTAAACCCCTATATAAGCGCTTTGAATAATTTCTATTATTTAGTCAGTGGAATCAGTTGAAGATAACATATTTATTGTAGAAATTTCAGTATATCTATATTGGTTGATTTTTGCAATATAAATTAAACCTGATTAAGAACCGTATCTACATAAAAGAGTTGATGAGTTTGATTAAATTGAATTAAGAGGGTACGTCGCATAGTCTCCATAAACATGATCATGTCCTGATACATAGGTAATATTTCTATTTGGATCAATTTCATACTCTTTTAGAAGACTAAAAAAGTTTAAATTAAACTCAAATTTAAAATGATAAAAGGTATTTCCTTTTCCATTTATTTTTTTAAATGGTTATTCAATATTTGGTTTATATGTAGAGGCATTCACTAGGAATTGTTTATTGCTATTTTTTATAATAAAAATCATATCATACAAACCACTCAATATGTCTATTCCCGAAATAAAGTAAGCGTTATTATCATTTAAAACTCTTTTAACTTATAAAACACTTTTAACCTTAAGATTGAAGGAGGTACATGTTTATAAAAGCTAAATATTGTAAAAATTTAAAGTTAAATCACCAATAAATATTGCAATTTCATCAATTATGTAGTTATTAAGTGTTTCACTTTAATCTGAATTGAATATTCTATAGAAACTAATGAATTAGATATTGCTTGTTGGTATTAGTGAAGAAATCAAAGAGGCTGATTGATCTGTTAAATTTAATTAATAAACAAATACAGCTTAATATTTTTGAGTTACCAATTTTAAGTCGTTATTAAGTGCTATATTTAGATTATTACTAGAAAAGTCATTTGAACATTAAACAAAAATGCTTGTAAATTATATTGAAAAAATCTATATGCAATTATTATAATTTATTACCAGTTTATCATAATTTGATGTGATTTAAATAATATTAGTTAAATTAATCAAAGAATTGTTTACTATCTATAATGAAGGGTCAATTAAAAGAACTTATTAACCAGTCAGCGCTATTATTTAATTATTAAAAAACCTATCCATTTGTAGGCAAGGCTGGTTGTTAAAGTTTCTTCTCTGTATTAATTAAATCCTAGTTACCCTAGAAGTATCGTAAAAGATAAAATCCCCATTTTAATGACAAGAAGTTAGAATTGATGGAGAAAAAACTTAAATTAATTAATTTACTTAATTCTAAGGAGTGGGGAATGGTAAATTGAAATTTTCTATTATTTTTTTGCTTAAAGAAACTTGATTAAGAGCCTCTTAAGAAATTATCTAAATTGAAGTTGTAGAAAAAAAAGCAATTTCAAATTACTACTATGATTCAAACGTTTAATTTTGGAGGAAAATAGGCATTTTTTTGAAAGATTAATAAGGAAAATTTAGCGAAAGAGTGTATATCATCTAATCAAACATCTCTAAATTATTGTTGTAGTTATACATCTAAAAATTTTGATTTAATAATATAAATAGCTGATTACTAAATCCAGAAAAATTTCCAACATCAAAATCATTTATCTTATCCGTACTACTGACATTAAGTTTTATAAAGCTTTATGACCCATCCATCCATTTATAATTTATGAGAGAATTTTGTTACAAAATTATTAAATGAAAATCGTTTTATACTAAACCAGGATTTATTAATTTAACTTTTTGAATTTAAGACAGCTAGATGATGGTTGAGCAACTTTTTTTTGTTACATTTACTATTACTATTTATTCGCTGAAAACTAAAACAAACGCATCCATCAAAGGAGTCTAAAGGATAGAGATGAAATTTGATTGTTAATTAAAACTACAAACAAAAGATTGTGTGAAATTTAATTAATTATCATCATACTAGAAACTCAACTAATAAGCAATTAAATTAGTAGAGTTTCCCATGAATATAAAATCACTTGAAATTTGAATAAATGTTTGATTACATATTACTTGAATGGGATTGGAAACAAATGACAGTTATTAACTCATATCATAAACGATTTAAAACATTGCAACCTACTTAGTTGTGTTATAAATCATTAGAAATTAATTTTTATTCCAAGAACTGATTGACGTATGCTAATTAATTTAAATCTGCTGAGATGTAAAAATTAGACTTCTACTCTCATTTATAATATCCCAAATTTCAATAGACTAAGATTATTTCAAAGCAATAATATTTCCATTTACATTTAGTACATTAAGATCATCCTAAAGATAGTTTAAATTTTTGATTAAAAAAACACCTTTTCTATCATAGATTGAAAGGTAACCTATTTGCAGAGAGACATAATAGAGCTACTAGTAGATAAAAAAATCAGTTGGTATAACTAAATTTAATATATTTTTACTAGTTGAGTAAGAAGAAGAACACTCAATCATCTATTAGCATGTATTAGATTGGCTGTTTTGGTAAAATTGTGGCTAACAAATAGACTAGCAACTACCTACTAAATCACTTTATTGAGTAGTATTTTTTTAAAAGTAAAGATTCGGGAGGCAGCCTTAATATATGCAGATGTTGTTAAATTTATCTAACTCGTATCCTTAATAGCACTAATTGCAACTAGAAATTCCGCTATATAAATCTTAAGTGCATTCCTTACAACCAATAATACATTACGACAATCCTTTAATAATTTAAATCACAAAAAATAATAAGTAGAACTTTCTCATTTTTCTTTCCTTAACTTTGTAAATTCTTTTAATTGATTTTACTATTTATTTTATTTTGATTCTATAAATTTTTATTATATGCAATAATTTAAGCTAAAAACAAATATAGATAATAAATTATTATTATAACTAAAAATTTTATCCCATTATAAAATAATTAACATTAAATCTAATTTAATATTCTTATTAAAGTAAAATTAATTGGAATTGTTATACTTAAGTTATTAAAATTTTTTATTTCAAACTATTCATTCTAACAAATTTAACTCTAAATTATTTTTGGATGTCTAAAATATCTTATTTAGTATTGATTAATATCCATTTATAAATCATACAAAGAAAAAGTTTTATTTCTGTATGGAAATATAGATATTTTAATTTGCATCTAAAATTTTATTTCATTATTTGATTAAAGATAAATATAAGTTATTTATAAAAAATAATTTTTTTTTGCAAATATTTCATACTATTTTGCTCATCTAAAAAACCTTTGAAATATTTGAATAAATTTTAGTAAATATTTTTAAAATGAGCTTTTACATTTTGAAATTTATTTATTTAAATAGTAATATAATAATTGAATAAGGGTATGTATTTTTGTCATTTTAAATAAAAAAAATAAATATCAATTAAATTAATTTGATTTCTATATTTATATATATTTCAATACCATCATTATTTTATTTATTTTACATTAGTTAAAATAATTAATTAAAATATAGTTAAATTGAAAATAATCTATTATATTTTGAAAAATAATATTTTTGTGATAAATTCAAAAATAAATTATTTTTATTACACAAATTTTTATCAATTAAATGTTGTTTTATTATAATTGCATAATATTAAATAACTTAAGTTTTGTATATTTTTTATTGAGAAGTTTTATATTAAAATTTATTGATAAAGTGGATATATTTAAAATATATTAATAAAGTAGATATATATTTAAAAATATAATATTTAAATAAAATCTATTTAAGTTAATAAAATGCATTTTTGCATGAAATGTTTAATGTTTTTAATTATTTTATTTAAAAATTTATTTAAGTTAGCTATTATATATTTAATATACTTTGATAAGTAAAAAATATAATTGTTCAAATAGAAAAATCAAGAGATAATATCTTTATTAATATAAGAAATTAATTGCTTATTAAAAATTTATCTATATCATATCAAATTTCAGGATTAGAGTGCTAATCTAAATTTAATTTGGATTAGGAATATTATTAGGTTTAGAAAAGGGAGAACCAAAATTAATTTATCTTTTGCTTTTCATATAGAATAGGAAGAAGCTATAATCAATATTAGATTCTATATTATATTTCTAAAATTTTATACCATACGTTTAGGACATCCTTTAAAATGTAGGATCAAAATTATTTTATTGCATATAACAAATTAATTAAGAGGGATTTAAAAAAAAAAAATAATTTTTTTATAATTAAAAACAGCATTCTGTAAACTTTTTATTTTCAAATTTTTAATATTACTACTTTATTCACCCACTTATTTTCAAAGAGATTTTCGAATTTTAAAGCAAAGTTTATGAACATTTATACATTATAAAACAAAAAAATCTAAATTTAAAAATATTTTTGAAGATTAAAGATATTATTAATAATAAATCGTATTATCTAATGATAATCATATTTATTATTACTCCATTAATTATTATGAAAATAATCAAGGCAATTTAATTTTTAAATTAATAAGTAAGTAAATCCAAAATATATCAAGATTTATTTAAGAAATTCTTTTATGTTTAATATAAAAATGACTATTTCTTTCACAATATATTAAATTTGATATTTCGTAATTGTATTCTCTAATATTATAAACAAATGTAATTAATTATAAATGATGTTCTGTAAACTAAAATTCTTTATATATACCTAATTGATGATTTCTGATTATTTAATCAATAATGCTTGTTTAAAATTGATGTACAAAACAAGAAATAAATAAACAAAATTAAATCAAATAACAAAATCAAATCTATGAATATTAATAAAGTAAAAAAAAACATTCAGTTTTTACTTTTATTATTGTTACTTGCTTGTATAGCAAGGTCTTAAACAGTTAATAAGTAGAAACTTCTTAACTTACAATCGAATGAAACTTATGTTTAGGATTTATCAGAGTTTATCAATGAACCTTCTATTTTGATAGATATTACTCCTTCTTCTTATAAGTACATTCAGCCATATGTGCCTCTCGCTACTTACTAAAATTCTCCTCCTTTTTTGAATATTCTTGCCTCTTTTAGCTATGGCCCTTCAACTAAAATCAACATTGAAATACAGTAGTAAACTACATCTTAGCAAACAATATAGCTTTTATTGGTTTATCAATAGTTAAGTATTGATCCTTCATGCTCTTGTGTTAAGCAAACAACTTTTACTCCTTTTTTATTTGATGAAGTTCCTTCTAGCCCTTAATAATTATATGGTAGTTTATATTCTTATAACTAAGGATTCATTTCATATTAATTAGCACCTAATAATGTTAAATCTTTTAAATTCATTATTAATGATTAAAACTCAGCCCTGATAACTCCTCTTAGTGGTGTTTAACTATATTAGCATGTTGCAATTTTAGGACCAAATAGCTCAATCTATATTATTTAGTATATAGAAAATAGTGAGTATAATTTAATTAAATTAGATTCATAGTTCAATTCACAAATAATCCAGAAGATAAATGAAAATTGCGATACTTCATTCCCATTGATTGATACTGGAAGATACTTTTTTAACTATTGTATCAAATAGGGTTAAAAATACATAAAGACTGCATCTGTTGATTTTACATCTGAAAAAATTGCTTTTGACACATTTTACTTGACTTCAAATGAATTAGGTCTACCATAAATTAAAAGAGTTGGAAATTAAATTCTCATCGGAATTAAGTGCAATAACAGTTTTAATTTTTACGCTTTAACGTCAAATGATGGCGTAGTTAATGAGCCATTTAGTTACTCTTCATATTCAAATATCAATTAATTTTTACCAAATCTGAACTTTGTATCTTCTAAGCTTATGGTTGTTTATTCAACTTTAAATAACTTCATATAATTATTTGATATATATAAATAAGTAGCAGTTTATCAAATCTAAGTTAGCATGAGTGGGTTTGTAGTTAAATTCGTTGAAAGCTTAGGAAACTAGATAATACTTTATGTTTATGATTCCAACAATGTATACTATACAACTATTGTAGCTGAAGTAAATATTCCATCTCTTGAAATTCAAACAACTTCTTCTACCACATCACCTATTTAGATATCTATCTAGACAGTCTCTTAAACTTCTTATCTAGTATCAATAAATGTGTAAATTGTTTAACAAAATACAGTCCTTTTCGCATAAAACTAAGCTAATTTGTAGAATACTATCTCCAATATTAAACAACAAAACTAATTTACTATCCCTATAGAAGACTATATTATTGGAGCAGATTTAGCTTTGGAAGTATAATTAGATTAATAAGCTCAAGGCATAATCTAAAATGCTAATTTAATTAAATAATTTAGCATGAAAGGTCCTAGTTAGATGATTATTGATGAAACATGCACTTCCTATTAAACAGATGGATATTTTTCTTCAATATTTTTTTGTCCAATAAGTATACCTCAATAAGTTTATTACTTATATGGAATCTATCCATTTTATATGGGAAATGTAGGTTAAAGTGATGCTAACTATTTGGCTTATAGAAGTGAAATAGGATTTTAGTATCCTTTGGATAAAATTGATAACCAAGGCTCATTCACTTTGAAAATAACACCTTTCTCACCTTCATTTTATGTTTATGTTCCTTTTATTCATTTTTCTTCAGGAGGACAGTTTTAATTTAACAATTTACCAGTTAACTGCTCAGAAAATAATTTCTAGTTTGCTTCTGACCCTGCTTATAGCGTATTGTTTACTCTTTGTGGCTAAAATATCACACAGTAAATATATAGGACTTATAAAACTAATGGAATAGCTCAAATCGTAAACACCACAAACATTAGTTCAAATTCTTAGTAGATTACTAATCTAATCTGCGTATAAGGATTACTGTTTATTTATAACAGCACAATTATTTAAGCTTATGACTATATTAACTTTGGATTTATTGGTTTTATTAATGTTCCAACAATTACCTAGGGTACAAGTTAATAGCTTACTTTGTTTAAGAACTCCTTTTTGATAACTGTTGCTTCTGATCCTCTCACCACTATTGCTTAATATTCTTATAACCGCTTTAAAACTAATACTCCAACTTTTATGAGAAATTTATAGATAGATAACAATAACCCTGTAAGCAGTTAAGGAATAATCATACCTAAGAGACAGTCAGAAAAAGAATTTGCTTTTGTTTTATCAGCAAAAAAAAATATTTATTATATGTATAGGATAAATAGTAAGCAATGGTCTAACCAATTTTATACAACTTTGACTTTTAATCCTAATTAAGCAGTGTTAGCTTCTAATCTCGTATATGTAATGAACCCAGAATCTTATACAGGAATACTTTCTGAAGCAAGTATTTTATACTAAGTTGGACTAAATCAAACTAATTTTAATTCAAATTTATCTTTTAGTGCATAAATTAAAATTTCATAATTTGAATCAAGTAAAGAAAGCAAAAGTTAGCAGAAAAGATTCAAAGAGTAATAAAGAATTACACAAAACTCAAATTAGAAGTCTTTGCAAGAAACAAATTAACTACTTATTAATACTGTAATTAATAGAGATGCTAGTGCACAATACGGTGTTGTTAATAACCAAGCAAGTACTTTGAATTAGGTGAGAACTTAAATACAAGATACAGATTTTATAAGTGGGTAGGTTTTCAATTTTTAAGACTGGCAAACATTTAATGCATGTCTATTAGGTTGGTAGAGTGACTCTCTTTCTTAAGTAGTTTAAAGAATGGCTAACATGAATATGCCATAACAAAGCTCGGCATTTACTATTAGATATAAGTATAATGCTACTATAGAGAAAAATTAAATAGAAAGCGTCTTCTTTTCGATTCAAGGATAATTTAATGGCTGCTCTGTCTTAGATGATAATGGGTCTTATCAAGTTGGTTAAACTTTAGACCATCAATTCCAATTGTACGTCATTTGTTCGAATAGAATAAATTAATATTAAATTAAGTACTTTATGAATGAGACCTCTGGAGAAATCTAAAAAACTGATGTTCCTGCTCCTAATATTTACTAACTTAATTAATAAATATCGATCTCATAGATATCAAGAATTATAAGCGCTAATAACTAATTATATCTATATAATCAAGGACAATCATAAATCTTAATTATTAATTTAAATGATGCTAGTAAATAAGCTACATTTAAATAGCAGTAGTACTCGTACTATTCTTAAAATAATATATTTGTTTTACCTTAATTCAACCTCTAAGTTACAATATTTCCTACTGGTATCATTCACTCCTAATAGAAATAATCTCTAAATATTACAGCATATGATTTAGGAAATCTTCTGTAGAAATTTTATTTTATTTTACCATAAAATGCACTTATTTTATCTATTGAGCAGTACTCAGACAATTAATTTAGAATTAATTTTGAAAATAATTATATCTATGATGTTACTTTCTTATTAAGCCAATATGGAGAACTGTTAATAAGTTAAGCTTATTAATACTACTATTAGGATGCTTTCCCTAGCTATGTTTCTGGATTTAAGGGATCTAAATATACTTTATTCTTTGGATACTATAGTGAGACTCTTTAAAAAATAGCTTTATATTCTAACACTATTTAATAGCAGGGTATATTCCTGATATAGTCTGTAATTGTATAATCAGATTCTGATGATAAAATCTTATACCCATAATGTATCACAGAGATAACTCCCAACCTTATTTAAGTTTAATATTCAAACGGAAATACAGAATAAATAAGCATATCTGACAACCTAGGAATTAAGATATTTTTTGACAAATCTTCTGTAATAAATACTGTGAAAACTAGCATAGCCCCAATCGGAGGATCATAAGATCCTGACAATGTTATAACTTTTGCTTTTCAAGGTAGCTCAACAAACAAATCTCATGGAATTATTTAGCTCTTTACATTTATAAATATAATTAATATCTTAATATATCTATTTTGAATTTACCAATTATTTCTATATAGATAATATATATTATATATGAAAATTTGATTTCTAAAAAAGAATTTATTCATTTTTTAAAAAAAATAATTACAAAATAAAATATAAATTAAAGTTTACAACATGAATTTTATCTATATTAGAATTTTTGAGTTGCAGTATATAATTTATAATTACTGTCTTGTTTTAATAAAATTTTTGAATTTAGATTATTTTTTTATTCATGCATCAACTGAGTACAAATCAAACAATAAATGCTATGGATTTATTGGAAATATTGATGATATTTACTTTAGAAACACTAAAACAGATAAGTTACTTCTAATGATTTATTATATTGTAGCATTGAGAGATTGATTAATACTCTAATAACAATAATTATCATAATAAATAAAACTAAATTAAGACATATTTATCAATAAATCTACTACGATTTGTTACTTTTCATAAGAGATTATTTCTATTTTTTCTTCTATTAGAGATGGCATTAAATTTTAAAGGAGTTCCCTATAAAGAGGATCATCAAAGAAATGTGCATTTAAATTAATTTTTTGTCGGAGCTCCCTATAAAGAGGATCATCAAAGAAATGTGCATTTAAATTAGTTTTTTGTCGGATACCAAGATTATTAGCCATGAAGTTAATACTAATCATAAAACTAGAATTTTTTTCATATATTTTTATTAAAGTATTCTCATATTATTCTTTTTTTGCATTTTTTATTGCATTTTTAAGTTTTTCTAAATTTGAAAATAGTTTTTGTTTTTAATTCCTTATTTCTTCTGCACTTATTTGGATGGTTAAATTACAGCTATTTGTAAATGAATCTTTGTTAACTGTATGCATGATATCGTTAAGAAGGTTTAAGTTATCATTTTTGTGTAAATTTAATTCAAATGAATAGTCCTTCTACCTAGTTAACTTATTAATGAGACCTATAGTAAGTATATAGAATTGAGGTAAGCTTATTATATAAAATATATAGAAAGTTATGTCAAATGAAGTAAGAAATGGAAAGATTGTTATTTTTAAGATCAATAATATTATGAGATTAAGGCATTAGATAGAAAGATATGACAAATGTTTCCATTCCTCTAAAATTTAAAATTTAGCGATTTTGAAAGAGCTATATTCATGAAAATTTATATTTAACAAAAATTTCAATATTTTTGTTGAAGCATATTTAAAATGTATCACTTAATTATATCTATACTCAAAATAGTACTAATGCAGTGCAAAAATGCATAAATTGATCATTAATAACCCAAGCACTATCTAATAACTTATCAAAAAAGCCTATGCCAATAAGTAAATATAGCAAATATTAGATAAAACCGAAAATAGCTATCTAATCATCCATAATATAAATATGAAGTTAATTGATAAAATGAGGATATAAATCCAAGTAAAAATATTTCTATTATCAGAAATCAGATAAATATTTACTAAGCTTATAGGGTAAATAACATAAATTATTTAAATTATTCTTTTAAGTTAGAAAGATTTTGCTTCGTATTTTTCGATAAGCCATTCACACTAAAAAACTAATTTCAGTAAAATTGTTAAGATTGATTATGGCTTAATGTTTCTTTAAAGCAATATTACTGCTAATACTTTAGAAAAGATCCAAATTAACAACAGCATCAAGAGTGAATCGAACTCACCACCCAAGCATAGAAAAAGAGTTTCACATATTGAAAGGATAGATAGTGATGCACCAATTATTATAATTTTATAATTATAATATGATCTTAAGTAATCTCCACTATGGAAAAACATAATTTTACAGATTTTATTTTCCTAATTTTTTTTGGATTTTTTAATTTTTTATAAATTTATGAATATCCGCTAATTTAAGCTCATTAAAAAGACAGAAAATATTGAAATAAAAGATCCTGTCTCTTTGAATTTTTAATAATAAAAGAAAAATTAATACTTTTAATTTCTTATTTCCATCACTTTTTGAACAAATAACCTAGCTTCTTTGATTTGATAATAATAAAAAAAAACTAATACTTATAATTTCTTATTTGCATGGTTATTAAATTATGTGCATGTGTCTATATCAAAATAATTTAGATATTATAAGAAATTTTCTGATGGTCAAATTTATTATAAAATATAAATAAATAGATTGCTTACACATATATATAATATATTCTCATTATTTTTTAATACTTTTTAAGTTCCTTTTTTTATTTTAATTTATAAATTTATTATGTCTTTTAAGAATATATTTAGAATTTCCAGATATGTAATAGTATTTAAAGTCTTACATTTTTTCAAACAACCATTCTAATGTGTCTTCATTTTAATCTAAAACATTATGTGATTTAATTTTTGAGTGTTTTTTTGTAAGCAAAGCTTAATATTCTTATCTACTGCCACTCTTCAGCTAGTTATCTTAGTATTTAATTATTTTCTCTTATACAATACAAGAGCTAAGTTCCTCTTCTTCAAATAATTGTTAAGAATTTTATTATAAAATGTTTTTGTGGGCAATTTAAGATGAATTAATGTTTTTCTGACTTTCATTTGAAATTTTCTCATTCTGTTAAAAAATAATAAAATGCTAAATTGTATAGGAAATTTAAAGAATTTCAATGAACTAAATTTATCAATTTATTTTTAAAAATAAAATTATAATTTACAAAAAGTGGTAAATAACAAAAAAATAATTTGAATAAATTACTAATATTTGGTAGATACTTTAAGAATCACTTTTCTATGTTTACGTTTCAGAAAAATAATTCTTCCTGCTATTCATTTTCATAATATGAGGACAGATATTTAAATCAGATCGATGAGTGGGATCTTTTTTTATGTTATTAATTTTTTTTTTTTTTAGAAAAGCAAGTTGTTTCTTTTATGATTAATGAATAATTTCATCATTATTAATTTATTACTTAACTTCTAGTTTATTATTTTTATCATTTTCATCATGAATCTCTTTTGTATTATTTTAAATCTTAATACTAAATGGATCTTCGATAGATGATTCCTGAGAAAATTATTATGAGTAAAATTCATCAAACATATCATGGCAATCTTCTTCAATATAATCTAAAGGAAATTACTCAAGAAAAATTATAGTAGAATCGATAACTTTTTTATTATTTATTATCGAGTTCATATTAAACATTTTGCGAGATATTATCTACCTTTCTTAGTTTGTGTTCTTAGAAAAAATTGACTTTAAAGAGCAAAATTGTTTGTTAAAAAAGACGAATGGGCAATTTATTTCCAAATGAGTTCTCTGATCACAATAGCGACATTAATGCCCAATGTCTATATAATTACTGTCATAAATTAACTTATCTTTTATTTAATTAAAGATCTCAAAATCTTTATCATATTTCTTTAATGTTTAAATGAATTCTTCTCTTTTTATTCTTATTATTTTTGTAAAATCCAAAGACTAAATACTATAATCTCTATTGGATCCAGTAAAAAAATTAAAAGCACTTACTATACTATCTTTCTTAGATTTGTAAATTTTTATCTGTTTACCATTTTAGTTTTAACAAAAGTTTTTTTTTATCTCAACTTTTTACAAATAAATTTAAAAAAAATAAATAATTCCAAACATTTTATTTTATTAGTGTCATTAAAATTTATTTTTTAGAATGAGCAAAGATGAAAATAAATAAATTTAATTTAGTAAAATTCTTTATAATATTTTCAAATTTATACCTTATCCTTACACTATAAAAAGAAGATCATTTGAAAAGTCACTATTTTGGATATGAATCATCTAATTAGGTAGATAGAAGGCTTTTTCAAAAGAATGTCTTATTTCACTAAGCACTTCTTCAGAAAAGTTATTTTTTAAAAGAGGAATTTTAGATATAATTTACTTACTGTACTCCTCAAAAAGTTAGTCATTTAACTCCTTTGATATTTTGTTTAATACTAAGCCTATTTCATCATCAAATTTTTTTAAATTCTTTTCATAGTAATACTCAATATTGTTATTCACTTTATTCTATAACTTTCTTTTGATTTAAAATCATAAATAATGTAGTAAATAAACCTAATTTAGACAGTTAAATAAAATAATTTACTTTGATATTTTTTTTTGTCTCATGTATTCGTTTATTAGATTTAAATCCTTCCTCTTTTTTTCATTTTTTTCATCAATTTATTCGAGAATAACTCCAATCACATTCAAAATATATCCAAAAACAATAGACGTAAATAGCATTATAAATGTGGCATAAAATTGCTGCAACGAAGTAGTTGCTGTGTTTGAACCTGTTATCATTAGAGTTAAAGACCAAAATAAAGCCTCTAAGTATAATTTCCACCATATTAAATCATTAGAAACACTATCTCCGAACCAAGTTTATGGCTCTCCTAAATATTCTAATTCTACTAGACCTATTATGTAGTAGAAATAAGCAATAGTGTGGCCTATTAAAAATAACTTAATAATTAAATTTGCAAGCTATATAATATAGTAGTTTTAGAATGTCATAACGAAGAATTTTTATATCATCTCAATATCTTGAAGCTAGTTTCTAAATTTTATGCAGATGGTCAACTTCAAAAAAAGCTATATCTCATACTTCTACTTTTAAATAACCCCGAGCATTAAAAGAGGAACAATATCAAAGAAAAATCGCTATTTAAAGTATACCAAAAATATTTCTTTTCTCTTGCTACTTATAGTCTACTTATTAATATGTATGCTAGTATTAAGCTTAATTAAAATCTCAGCTATCCAGAATATAGCTGTGACATAATCTAGAATAATACATATTTGATCAGGAGCTTTGAATATACCAAATAGTGTGTAAAGAATATAAAATAATGTATTGTAAGTACAAAAGATAAAATTGAATATGACATTATAGATCCCGTCTGGATCAATTAAAGGGATAAGTGAAAGAGACTTCATTATTATAGAAAGGAAAGGTAGATTCTAGTTGAGTTTATACAATATTTTAAAAAATTTATTACTTTTCTCCTTATATGTATCACATTTATCATTGATAATTCTTCTAATCTTTTTTTTCTCGAAATAAAATATTCTTCCTCTATCAGTAAACAAATCATAAAAATATTTTATCTACTTCCTTATTTTCTTTATTAGCTTGATATCAAATTAGAAGTTTGTTATTACATTTCCATTTTTATTGGGGTGATTAGTGTTATTAAGAGCCAATTTATTTTGCTAAAACAAATAACTCTTTTTATGGCCTTTTTAACCCCTAATTTAATTAGAGATGGGCTAAAGCAAAACAGATTATCCATTTCTTCTTCTATTAGAATTGCTCATATTTGGAGATTTAGATTCACTTTAGTTAAAGCTGATCTTTTAATATTTTGATGAATCTTCTTATATTTGACTGCTTTTATTATCTATACTATTATCAACATTTTGGCTAATGAGCTTTAAACCAAGCAAATCAGACCCGTTTTGAGCTGAATTAAAATCATAAACTTATACTTAGATGATATCTTTCTCACTTTTGTTATTAAAATTTGTTAAATTGAGCTTCTCAGTATTTTGTAAATTCGAAGTAGAGCTTTATAATGATGATTTATCGAGCATTAGTATATATTATTTATGATTGATATTAATGTATGTTTTCCTTTAAATAGTTACTAACTAATTAACTAGTTATTTAAATGCCTTACGAAATTAAATCACACAATTTATTAAATAATAAATAATTAGTTAACTATAATGACTACTATAATTAATTTGATTAAAATGTTAAAAACTTGATTGATAGTTTTGCATATTGGATAAAGTTATTAAAATAACATTGTTTTTTTTAAAATAAATTTTTAAAATTAAAGATGGTTTGAAAATTATTTAAATTTTTAATTAAATAAAGAAATTATATAAGCAGTGATTGTTATACAGATAGTTAGAAATTAATTTTATGTTTGTATTCCCTCTTAATAAATTAGAAAGCTTCCTAAAATATTGTAAAAACAACATTTTTATTAAAAGGAATATTTTCAGTTATATAACGAATAATTACCAAAATGTTTTTGATGTTAATTTATAATGATCAGTAAATTTTTTTTCATTTAATTTCATTTTTAATATTATAAAATAAATTATAAAATTATCAGTTTTATTATTGAATTTAAAATGTTTCTCTTAAAAACAATATTTCAGAAAAATTATTTTAATTTCTGAAATTCATGATTTATTATAATTTAGATACTTTTTTATATCTAATAAAAAATAATACAAACTTCTTTTTCTTAAGTTTACTATTAATTATTTATTGGTACTAAATTTAATTATATTACAGTTGGATTGATTAATAACTATTTTTTTATAAATTTCTTTTACATGTTATTTACAAATTATTTAAAATTTTATTTTTCTTTTGAATATTTTTAAATTATATATATATAAAATATATAGGTTGATTTTTAAAATTGCTTTAAAATTTTTCTAATTTAAAAATTTATTTATTAAATATTACAAATTCAGAATTTTAAAAATTTTACTTATTAAATTAAATTTAAATATGAAAAATATATAATATAAAAAAATTATGCACAGTCCGCTAACAATATAATTTAAATTGTGGAACTGCTATAAAAATTATAAAAATTTATTATATAATCTCAAGAATTTATTAATTTAACTAAGCATAATTTAATTTAATTTAGAAAAATTAAAATAAATATTTTCTAGAACATTGTTAAAAAGTACAAAAAAAGAATACAGTAAATTTTTAAATAATTAGATTTCAGTAATTGTGTGGTTGTGTAAATAAATTATTTACTAATAATTTATTATTTATGTTAGTGAAAATTTTCATAATAACTTTATTTGCCTATTAAATCCTTTTTAAGAAAATAATAATAATTATGTTAAAAAGAGGAAGAATAATTTATTCGATATTTTTATTTTTGGTATTTAGCTTCAATGTTAAGACCTAAATAACAAATAAGTAGAAGTATCTAATATTGTAAAAAAATGAAACATATATCTCAAATTTAAATGAGTTTGTATCAGAACCTATAATTGATATTAATTTAGCTTCTATCACATCAGCCTATATAATTGAGCCATATCAATAATTACAAATTTATCGTGAATTGCCTACATAAATAAACAATTTAGCTTCTATTAATAATGGAGATTCATCAAAATCCATTATTTCAGTCAAGTAATAATTTGTAAGTCCGTCAATTATATAAATTTATTTTGTATACTAGCAATTTTCTATAGATTCTGAATGCTCATGTTTAAAGTAAGTAGCATAAATTGAATAAAAGTTAGATTCAACCAGCTAAAAGACTTAATATTTTTATGCAAGCTTTTATTCAAATTCTAAAGGATTAATATCTTATACTACAATAGATAACTAAACTAAATCTTTTAGGTTCTAGATTAAATCTTATGACTAGATCGAAATTAATATTATAGATAATATCTAAGTCTTTAGACATATCTCAATTTAAGGACCATGTGATTCTATCTATATAATTTAGGCAACTGTAGGAGAGTACTAGCTAATTAAACTAGATACAGAACTAAAATTAGTGTTTCTAAAAAAAGTAATTGATCTATGCCAATTTGAAAATTTCTTAATTGATTCTGGCAGATACATTTTTAAATATTGCAGTTCTAACAGCTCTACAATTATTAAAGCAGTATCAGTAGATTTTACAAATGAAAACCTTGTATTTTAAATAATTAACTTGAGTCATTTATCTAAATTAAGTGTTGATTAACTATTAATTAAAAGGATGGGAATCCATCTAATGATCGGAATGGTAACTAATAAAGATATTACTATTATTAAATTTACTTCATACGATAGTATAATTAAATAAACGATTTAATAATAATAAATAACATAAATAAAATCAGAATAATTTCAAAACAAAATGGTGGAATTTATTTCATTAAAATTAATGGTGGTATTTTTTGACAATTTATTATATTTATATGATATTAACAATTAAATCGCACTTTACAAAAAAGAAGTATGTGAAAAAGGATTTAAGATTAAATTCATTCACAATATAAGAAACAAAATTTTACTTCACATTTATGATAGCAACAATAAATACTCAAATACAATATCCGCATAAATAAATATACCACAGGTTGTTATATAAATCGCTTCACCAACTAATTAACCTATTGAAATATTTATTCAGACTGAATCAAAAACTACTTATTAAATATAGTTAATACCTATGATTGTTGAATAAAATTAGATATTTTTTTCCTAAGAAAATATTATTTTATAAAAAACAATTTAAAATTACTAAGTAACAGATTATCATATCATACCCATTGAAGATTATATTTAAGGATCAGATGTACATCTAATTGCTTCAGTAAATTCTAATAGAAATGAAATCTCAAATTATCAAATTGCTAAATATTTTGAAATATAACATTTAAATTAATTTATAATTGATGATAGTTGTAAGTGTTATTAAACAGAAGGATATTTTTCTTCAATTTTTTTATGTCCAGCAAACTTGCCCAATATAGGATAAGTCTATTAGATTTATGCAGTAAAAACATTAGATTTTCTGCAAATTAGTTAATTTAATAGAGGCATCTAGGCTTGGAAAAGTTAAGCTTGGATTTAATAATAAATTGGTTAAATCGATAATCATGGTTCATTCACTTTAAAAATTGATAAAAATGTATCTGAATTCAGTATATTTATTCCATTTCTTCATTTTTCTGATACTGAATAACTATATTTAAATTAAATATAAGTATCTTGCTCTGAATTAAATTTCTAATTTGCTACAGATCCTGCTAACAGCATCTTATTCATTCTTTGTGGTGAAAAAATTTCTTAATAAATCTTCAGATTTTAAAATGATAAATTTGCTCAAATAATTAAAACTTCAGAAATACCTTATAATTTTTAGAAAATTTCTAATCTAATCTGCATATAAGGTATATTATTTATCTACAATAGCTCAAAAATTATAGCTTACGACTATATTAATTAAGGATTTCTGGGAGAGATAAATGTTCCTACTGTTATCCAAGGTAAAAGCTAAAAGATAACTTTATTTTTGAGCTCATTTTTGATTACAGTGATTGATGAACCACTCAAAATTATTACTTAATACTCATATAATAATTTCTAATCTAAAACTCCTTCATTTATGAGAAATTTATAAATTGATAGCCACTATCTTGTAAATATTTATGGAGAAATCATCCCAAAAAGATATTTTAACCAAGAATTTGCATATATTTAATCTACATAAAAAAATGTTTATTATTTATACAGGATAAATAGTAAACAGTGGTCAAATCAGCTCTATACAACTTTACTTTTTAATCCTAAATAAACAGTTATAGGACCTAATCTCTTATATTCTATAAAGTCTCAATCTTCGATTCTTATTCTTAAAGAAGTAAGTGTATTATATTAGCTCAATAAAAGTTTGGACGAATTCTCTAAAAGTTTACAATTTATTTCTTAACTATCCATATCAGTAGGTAAATAAAAAGATACAAAAAATATAAAGGACTTGATAATAACGCGTTCTGAGAGAATGTTAATTTAAAATAAAAGCTAATTGTAATATTAAGCTATCAAATAGCTATAAATTACAATTTATACGAATAGAGATGCTAGTGCATAATTTGCTATAATTGATCTTGAAAAATAATCTATTAAATAGTTTATATATTAGATTAGCAATAAACAAAAAGATGAAAATAAAGAAGAATCTTTTTCTGATACTTAGATTGTAAATAATTGTATTTTAGGTTGGGAAAGCGACTAATTTTCTCAGGTTACTAATAAATTAATTCTTAATGATTAAATAGAAAGAATAATTGATACAACTTTTTATATTCTTTATAATCTTCATGCTACTATCAAACCAGATGAAGTATTGATCAATGGTTCGATTTAAATAATGGGACTATTCAATGATTGTATAATTTTAGATGATAAAGCATCTTTGTAATATTTTTAAAAAATTAAATATTATCACATCAATCTGTATATTTTTTGTAGCAAAAAAATTTATAAATATAAAATTTAATTCGAAACAACTGACATAAATAGTGGATATATTTAAAATTCTCGAGTTTTATAAGGAGATATCTATAATTTAGATTAACCTGAAATTTAGATTAGTATATTCAATAGAATAATTAGTTATCAAGGTAAGCTGTATGTTTACTAATATGATTCAATGTAAGCACATTAATTAAAACTAAATTATTAGTACAAAGAAGCCACAATACTAAAATAAGACAGAAACTTCTAACCCTAGATAAGTATTCATGCAATAAATTAATATCAAACTATAATTTTGATCTATCGTTCTGGGTTGATATAAATGTCTAATAGATATAGCGATGCTATTATTATTTATAACATTTAAGATCTTTTAAAATAATTTGGCTTTATTGTATAAAAAGAGGACTATATTTATTAAATTTAGTAGTATCAAGACACTCAATTTTTAATAGCTTTCAGAAACTCTTATATATATGATGTTACTTTTAGCATGAATCCTAATTAATAGCTTGAAATAGTTAAAGCTTATTAATACTATTATTTAGATGCATTCACTTATTTTATTTAAGGAATTAAGTTCGATAAATACACAATTTTTATTGGATATAATTATCATAAAACACAGCAAATATATACTCTATACTCAAATCAAGAATAACAATCTAATATCTATCTCATATAATCAACTTTAATCTAAGATTTAAAAGGAAACATTAACTTCCTGTAATACTTTTATTAAATGAGCCCCTATATTTTAATTTAGTTTTCAAATAAAAAATAAGTATTATTAACAATTTAAGATGACATTTCAGTGAAAATAATTTCATTTAATGTAAATAATACTTTTTCTTAAACTTTAACCTCTTCACTTTCACTCAAAGGGTAGAGTAATCCTAATAATTTAATCACTTTTTCTTATGTTTAATATGGGCTGCATGGTGAAGATGATGATGATTATGATGATAATAGGAGTTTTACTAGTAGTTAAATATTAAAAATAAAATAATTTTTACTTTTATTTGTTTGTTTTTTATTATGAAATAAATTAATATTCTTCACTATCACTTTTTTTGTCTAAATAAAACTAGAAAATATAAAAATCAAATATTTCTCCTTAATTAATATGAATTAAATTATTTCATTAAATCAAAAGTTTTAACTATAAAATAGGTCTAATTTTTTAATAGTTTTTAATATTCATTTATTATTTCTTATTCCATAATTTATTTGATTTAAAACTCTAATTCAAATAATGATTCAAATTTCCAAGATCTCTTAAGAAATAATTATTAAAATAATAGAACTTTTAATCATGAAAAATGTCAATTTTTCTGAATTTATTATGATAGAAAAATTAATTGATAGAATGTATTAAATGAAAAGCAAATATGTAAATTTAAATAATAAATTTACAAATATTTTTTTTCTGTAAAAATTTCAATAAAAATGTGCAGAAATTAATTTTTAATAGCTTTTGAGGTGAAATTAAATTTTAATAAATTGAGTAAAATTGTTGGAGAAATTTTGTGGGAAATATCATGAGCATATCTTTAGATGCTATAAGATATTGCAAAAGAAATATCTTTTTGAAGATAAATTTGAAGTAAAATTTGATCCTCTAAAATTAATAATTTAATCAGAAATCTCCTAAAAGAGATTTGCGATTTTTTAGTTTATTATATTTTTAACAATGAATAAATCTTAAGAATTTCTTTGATTCTAAAATGGTTCATTTTATTTTCTTCACTAATTTAGTTGAATATCAAGCAAATTAAAGCTTTTTTATATTACATTTTTTAACTCAATTTATTTTTTGATATATCTGTAATGTATTAATACATCATCGTTGAGTTTCAGGTGACGAAATAGTTGAGTACCTGTTAATAAAGAAATATTCAAGAAAATTTCTATGATTAAGCAGACTTAAGCTAGCTTAAGCTAATATAATTTATTGGAAAAGAAAAACTTAGTGCTATTTGTTGATTTTTGTGTAGTGATTATTTGAATTGTATTCTAAATTCTGTTTAAAGTTAGAATTGGAGAGAGTGTATATTTTTAATGAGTAGCTTTTAATCTATTACTAAATAAAAAAATAAATAAAACAAGCATCTTATAATAAAGTATTACTAAATTGATTGATTTATTGGTCTATTCTATAAGAAAGATATTGAACCACTATCTAATTGATGATAAATAATGTGGATACTTAATAAATTTTATTAAAGATTTATCAAAATTATTGAAAGATTGACTAATAATCAAGTGAATATCAATAAAGGAATAATGGATTGGAGTAGTAATGCGCGAAAAATAGGTAGAAAACTTGAAATAAGAGTGGCAGATATCAATAAATATTTGAGTAAAAGATAAAAAGGAAGAAAAAATAAATGAAGAATGAGTTGCTTTTTATAAATTAATAAATTAAATAATTTATTTATTGTTTTTTTGTATGTAAACGAATAAATTAAATAAAATGACTAGTTAAAAAATAATATAATAAATATTTTCATAATTAAAAAAAAGGATTCTAAATAGAAAAAGAACCTAATATTTGATTAAATTCAAAATAAAAGCTAAATAGGAAAACAGAAATGTCACATAGTTAGCAAGGACAAGGTAGCCAATTCGTCAAGGATTTGCTTATGGGTGGTACTGCTGGTGCCATCGCCAAGACCGTATGTGCTCCCATCGAAAGAGTAAAGCTTTTGATGTAAAGTCAACATACCATTCCTGAATTGAAGGATAGACCCTACACAAGTATTGGTAATTGCTTCGTACGTTGTGTCAAGGAAGAAGGTCCTCTTTCTCTCTGGAAGGGTAACTTGGCTAACGTCATCAGATATTTCCCCACCACTGCTATTAACTTTGCCACTAAGGATTTCTTCCAAAGATCCTTCGTTAAGGGCATTAATGCTGAAACTCAAAAGTTATAATTCTTCTTAGGTAATACCCTTGCTGGTGGTATGGCTGGTGCTACTTCTATGATGTTTGTTTACCCTCTTGATTACTGCAGAACTAGATTAGCTAATGATGTTGCTCGCTAATATAAAGGTTTAATCGATTGTGTTGCAAAGACTTTCAAGACTGATGGTCTTTAAGGTATTTATAGAGGTTTGAGCGTTTCTCTCGTCGGTATCTTCGTCTACAGAGCCTTGTACTTCGGTACTTTCGATACTGGTAAAAGATGGGCTTTCGGTGAAGACCAAAGAAAGGCTAACATCTTCGCTAAGTTCTTCTTCGCTTAAGTATGTGTCACCTTCTCCGAAACTGTCTCATATCCTCTCGATACAGTCCGTAGAAGACTTATGATGCAATCTGGTAAAGGAACTAAAGATTATAACGGTACCATTGATTGTTTCTAAAAAGTTCATGCCCAAGAAGGTATTAAGGGTTTCTTCAAGGGTAACTTGTCTAATGTTTACAGATCAGTTGGTTCTGCATTAGTCCTTGTTCTTTACGACGAATTCAAGCACTGGTTGGATTCTTATGGCAAAAACAAAAACTGATTTATTAAACTTAAATAAAATAGCTATTAAATAAATAAATATACACTTAAAAGCTAACAAAATAATTTAATATTTCTCAATAAAAGTTGCAACAATTGTATTTTTAATCAACAATGCATTATTAATCAATCAATAATAAACTCAGTTAATCAATCAACTTTCTAGTTTATCTGTTCATGTTCGTTCATTCATTCTTTCGTTTCATCTTTCCTTCATTTCTTTTTGCTTGCATCTTTCCCTCTTTTTTTTCAATTTTTTATTAACACTGAGAAAGTTTGAGCCTCTAACATAGGCAAAAGCATTTAAATTTTGATTTTAAAAACAAAAAACTAATCAAGCAAATTTTCTAATTAAAGCTGAGCAGATCAAATTTTTCTTGTTCTAAACGGTTATTGCACGTATTCATTCATTTCAAAATAAAAAATTATTTGCATCAACTAAATTTGATAAAGTAATTGCAATATGGTTTAAATTGAATCAATTATTTATTTTTCAAATAAAAATTTATTAATTTTGAAAATAAACACATTTGTCTACAAAAATTAAATAAAACATCCTTCAAAATTATTTGGATTCCTCTATTACTCCTTAAAGTGAATAAAATAATAGATGGAAAAAATTTAATATTTCTTTTGGAATAAGGTAGTATTGGAAATAAATATTTGGTAGTTGAAGAAATTTAAATTAAACTTACAATTTTAATATATTAAAAGCAAGTTTTTAAATTTCTATGATAATTTTTAGATTAATTTATAATCAAAAATAAAATATTAGAAATATGTATTTATCAATTAAATTAAAAAACTATTCAAAATTATTTTTTAATAATAATTGTTTAATTTATTAAGATAAACTATTAAAATTTTATTTTAACAAATTAAATATATAGAAATTAAAAAAAAATCTGAAATTCAAAGATACTAATTAATTCTAATTAAAATTTATACCATTAATTTTAATAATTTTTAAAATCAAAATTAAGGAATTAGAAACCAATTTATATTGATTTTACTATTTTATACTTGCTATATTTACTTTATTATTAACTAAATATTTTTGATCATGCCTATACATTTTACAATTTAAATTGCCTAGTTAAAGCTTTACACATTATATTTGATGAGCTAATAGATATCAAAATATAAAAAATGCTTAGGCTATCATATAGAAAATAAGAAAAATAATTTCAAAATTATAATTAAATAATTATCTGCTTACCTGAAACATTATTTAAAATCAATAACTAAATGGTTAATAAGCTAAGGTATCTATAATAATTCTTTATAACTTTATATATATTTATAGAGATAGCCAACATTTTATACTATATAATTCGTTTTCTAGATTTTAAGTTTTACTTTTATAGATTTTTAGTTTAAATGTAAATTTATATTATATAATTTTTGTGTTTATAAATGTATTTTATCCCCATTTGGGATTCAGTTCTCGTTTTCTTCACCGCCACTTTCGTTGCCTCCATAACCTTGGTTGTTGTTTTCCTTATTTTTGTGTGACTTGACAAACGATCTTAATTTTCCAATTCTTTCATTCAAGTTTTTGTTGAAATTGAATCCGTACTTTTTCCCACATCTATTTAATTATTTTAAATATTGTTAATAATATATCTTCCTCTAATTATTTTTTCTCTTCTTATCTGCTCTTTAATAAAAGAGTCAGAAATAATTATTTATTTTATTTTATTTATTTATTTATTTATTTATTTATTTATTTATTTATTTATTTATTTATTTTGTTTATTACCTTATTTGAAGTAGATAATCATCCAAGGTTTTTTTTGAGATTCCAACTTTCAAAGCTGCATTATCAAGTGGCATATTAATAAATTTGCCATTTTCATCATAAAAACCTGTGTAGAACCTACGCCATAGAGCTACTTTTTCAACAACTTCCCCTATTTTTCTTTCTTTGACTCTGTTATTTTTCTAGCTTGCATTAGCTGATGTTGGATTCAATCTTGCCTCAGTTTCATCATTTTCTTCCTTATTTTTTTGCTCTTAAATGAGCATATCAACAATGTTTCTTTGACCACATCTCAACTTAATTTCCAACTATTATTTTATTTTTAAATAATTATTCCTAATCATATTTAACATTTGTTTATTTTCATCAATAAGATACAGCATATTTTAAATTTTCCAATTAGAAAAGGTTTTATTTCTTCATTTAATCTAAAAAAAATACTAATTTTTACTTGATTGCTGTTTATGCAGTTTGTTGGAACTCCTACTGTGTTATCCAAAGGATCTCTGCCACAATATCTGTAGAGATCAGAAATAGGGTCGAAATAGGAAATCATTGCATTTGTAAATTCAAAACCTGAAGATTTGATACTTTTTAGAATCTCTGAAAGGACGATTTCATTGTTTTGATTTATATAGGCTTTCTAGTGCTAAAATAAAGTTTTACTCTCTTTGTATTAATGGAAGATAACAATATCAATCTGTTTTATAAACACAAAATTATATTATAACTTTTAAATAAATTAATTATAATTTCCATTTATTTTCATTTGATAATCTATAAATATTGTTTGCTCGATTCAATAAAATCATTTGATTTTTATTGGAGAATTCTTTATAATTCAATCACATTCAAATAATTATTGAACAGAAAATATGCTGTAATAAATTACATTAGTAGTTTTATAGTTCTGTAATTCATAACTGTTATCTATTTGGCCGTACTATCCATACTTGCTATTTGTATCTTGTACTAAACCTAATTCTTATTAATCTTCTTTCGGTCTATTTTTCCTAGGTGGCATTTCGTTCTACTCAGGTGCAGAAAATTAGTTTACTGTAGATGCGAATGTGCGACAACTTTTCTTATTAATTATTTAAATTATAAATAAAAATTCTTTGTACAGTTTTTTTTGAATTATTCCTCATTATTCCATTAAAATTCTAAATTGGTATCCCAAACTGAATAAAATGAAGTATTTTACTTTAAGTGGTTTTACTTTGTTTGGCTTTTCCTTCACTATTTTTAGTGACTTTACTTTTTACTATAAATTGATTAACTAAGACTTGTCTATTAAGATTTTTGTTTTTTTATTAACTATTAATGTTAAAGAATTGCTTGCTTGTTATTTAGTACTTTGATAATCGATTCGTTTGCTTTCTTTTGTTTTTTGTATGCTTTTAATTTCTTAGCTATTTCTAATTAATTTCGCAAATTACTTGATAAACAAATAAAGAAAGAAAATTAAATGATAGATTCATTGATTAATATCTGTTCAGAATCCCTTCTCCTTGTATTTGAGAAAAAAAATAAGAAGTGGGTAATTGTAGTTCAATTAAGCTCAAAAGAAATATTATATTCTGATAACAGATTAATTCCGATACTTTGATTCATAATTTTATGTAAATCTTATGGATTATAAACTCCCTTTCTCTTTCAATTTTTATTTCTAAGCAGTTCTGTAAATTTATTTGAACTTTTAAAACAAAAATCCATTTAACAATACAATTAATATAAGCTTTATTACATCTATCCTAATACTTTCTTTCATTTTAATTTCAATTATTTGCTATCTTAACTAACAAATAAAAACAAGTATTTATGATATGCAAATAGATTAACATTTAGAAGTAAAAACATTTTTTATTCTAAAAATACATAATTTGTGATAAATTATAAGTAATTATTTTTCAATATAAAAGATATAAAATGTTATAAAATAAAGAAAGTTACTCATAGGAAAGAAATTAATTCGAATACAAAACACAAATCTTCATAAAAACAAAAAATAAAGTTGTTTTTATGCTTTCTTTTAATTTTTTAAAAATAGATTAATCTTTATTTACATTTAGCACAACTAATTTATTGATATAAAAGATATAAATGGTTATAAAATAAAGAAAGTTACTCATATATAAGAAATAATTAGAATAAAAAACACAAATCTTCATAAAAACAAAAATAAAGTTGTTTTTGTGTTTTCTTTTATTTTTTTAAAAATAGATTAATCTTTATTTACATTTAGCACAACTAATTTAGTGAGGATATTATATTTTAAGTTAGAAATTTATTTAAAACAACCTATTGAATCTTTTTATCTTATATCACATAAAAAAATATTAATCAAATCATTTGAATTAAATTTCAAAATAGATTTATTTAAATATTATAAAGTAAAAATGAATTAGGAATATAAATATTTAATATTTTTGTAAGGTTTAATTGTTAAAATAAGGCTTTGGGAAAGAATTATATAAAATATAACTAGTTAATTATAGTTTAATATGTACAAAAAAATAAAAATTATTTTTTACTATTAATAAAGCTAGTTAAATATTTAAAATTTATCTATTTGTCCAGTAAGTAATGAATGAATGAATTAAGAATTAATTTGTTTTATTGATGATTTGAAAATTATTTTTTATTTAAGTCTTTTCATGCCTTAAAAGACCTGCAAAGATTAGTGTATGAATGAATGGAATATTAGCTCAATCTACGAAATTAGTTTTCTCAGATTACATTTACATCTTGAAGAATTAATAATCATATTAGTTTGAATAGAATCCTCTATAGGGAGTTGTTTGGATGGTTTTTTAATTTTCATTTTCAATCGAGTCAGTGGATAGAAGTGAATAATTTTTTAAAAGTTTAGATCTTCTGACCAATACATAATCAGGTTCTTTATCACTAAATTTAAGATAGAATTTTAAATTAGGCTCTTCCTTTTAAAAGTGGAATTTATTGTAAGAATCTATCTAGAAATTAGCCTTCGCTTAATTTGAGAAGTACATGTAATGCTAGAGCTTATATGTAGGGTTTTACTTAGTGTTAAATAAGATTAGCATTCTTAAGTTATCATTGTCCAAGCTGAGAGTGTATTTTTGCTTGATAAATGGATTCTTCTTCAACTTTTCTTGATATTCTAATTCTTTCTATTCTTCTAATTTCTTTGGATCTTTCTCTAAAATTTTGTCAATTCTTTCTTAAATTATGTTATAATCTTCCTAATCTTCCATCATTTATTCTTATCTTAATCTTGCTATTCTTTCATTCAATTAAGGGCCATTGTTACTAGGGTTTTATATATTTTATTAACCAGCCACAGCTTAATTTTATTATAATGATTGGAAGTTTTGCTATTGATTCGGGATTATCTAAGGCCTAACCTAAAACCTAATTTCAAAAAAAGTTAATAAATTAATTTTAATTAGCTTATTAAGTAAAGCGTTACTAATTCTACAAAGTTCTGGGTGCTCCTTTTTGCTAACCCTTTTCGTTTTCTACGAAATTTGTATTTGGATCAAAAAACATTTAAACCTACCTACTTATATAGTTGTTTATTATTTATTTATGAATGTATATCTTCTGCTATTTAATATGTTAATTTTTAATTATTTAATTTACTTATTATAATTTGTGTTAACACAATATATTAATTTATTTCAATTCATCAGTCTTATTCAGCATTATTTATAATATTTATTCATTTATTTATTTCTTTACCAGCTATTTCTTTTCGAATATTCATTCATCTTTATTTGATTTTCTATTTTAATAAAACTTCAATTTATTTGCTTAATCATATGAAAACATTCATTCTAATTTTGATTAAATCCCTAAGATAATCATTTTTTCAAGGAGCTTTATGCTTTAAATTTTATAGAAATAAATGGATCTTTCTGTTTTATTTTTGATGTAATTATTTCTACTATTTTTGGAGTCTAAATAAAAACTTTTCAAAAGAAGCTTATTTTTCATCTTTCGCTAAATATTATATTTGATTTTAAATTAAACATTTTATATACTTTATATAAAAATATTTCAGTAAAGTTCCTAAATGTTTATTGATAATCTATATATTTTAATATTAGATTTGACTAATATTTTTGCTACAAAAAATATCACTTTGCTAAGATAGTTAGCAAGATTTTATTTTATATTATTAATAAGATTTTTGATATCATTTGGTTGTCAGAAATCAATTAATTACAAGCTATTTTAAATAAATTACATAATAGATAGAAAATATTTGATTAACACAATTAGTTGAGTTTTATTTCTGTTCATGCAGCTTAGAAACAGAGTCAATTATTTTAAGACTATGGAAGTTGAAAGACAACCACCCACCCTCCATAATTACAAAAAGAATAAGCTATTCTCGTCTTTAGCAGAGTTATTTGGAGTAAGATTTAAAAATTTTTTGTAATCCATTATTAAATAATATTTTTTAGAACGAACAAGGAGAATAAATATATTAGCAGGCAAGGCAGAATAACATTAAATATATTGAGGAAATAGAAGAAAAGGGATATGAAATAGTTTGTATTGATAAATAAATGATCTTGAAGAAAAAGTAAGAAGCTTAAACAAATTTGGAAAACGACTTGTTTGAATAGTATTAGTTCGAAGATTTGTTTGACTAAAACATCAATAAATACAAAGAACAACTTTATTATGACATGTTTTTTGATAAAGCTCAAGAGTTTGAGATTAACAAACAGGGATAAAAGCAAAAGAAAAACAAGTAAAATAAACAAAAGAGTAATTTAAAAAGTCGAGATAGTACAAATACAGGTAAAAAAAATTTAAGAAATTCTAGTAGAGATCATAGCAGCTCTTTTGATAAAAAATAGTGTAGTCCTTTATAACAAAAATCTAAAAAGAGCACGAACAAAAATTACCTCAGCAATTTAAATGAAAATATTTCTCATAATAAATATGAATAAATAAATCAAACTCCTTTAATATCTTCTTTAGACGAGAAATCTTTAAAATATAGTTCAGAAGAAAATAATTGCAAAAAATTATAATAATCTTTGTATGAAAGTAATTAAACATATTAATTGTCTTAGCAGAATTAGCTATCTATTCAAGACAAAGACGTATAAATCTCTGAGTTTGGTAGTGCTAAAAACCATATCTAAAATAAATAGTAAACTTCTAAAAGTTCATTTACATTAAGCGATCACAGTTTATCTAATGAGGAATCAGACATCTACAATGACCAAAAAAATATCAAAACAAAAAATCTCAATATCAAAATCAAAGATTGTTAGGGTAATAAAAAAAGCTATTCATCTTAAACTTCTCAAAATTAAATTAAAAATGATAATTTTATTTATGATGATTAGAAAAATTAAAATATACTATCACCTGAGTATAAAAAATAAAATCCATAAGCTACTTAAGAATAAAAGTTTGTTAATAGCAAATAATTAACAGCATTCTAAAAAATCTTAAATGAATCAGAAATTAATAATACTTATAATTCTCAAATAAAATGTGATAAAAGTAATAAAAAACAATATAAATAGCAGTCTAACTAGAAAAAGAAATAAAATAAACAAAAAATTTAAAAGCAAAAAAATAATGAAAAATATTTAAGTGATTAAGAAAAGAAATATTTTGATAGCAAAGATAGTAAAAAATCCTTAAATTACTTAGATGATTTACAACAAAAAGAAATTAATGAAGTTATTGAAGATTAGTCTTTTTAAAATCATTTAAATGGATTATAAAATGAACTTAATAGTGTAGAAGAGTGTTATTCAAATATAAATCAGAAAGATAATACGAAATCCAATTTAGATTCCTTTCAAAGCTAGCTTAGTGAATTTGAATCTCTTTTATTTTAAAAGAAAAATTTGACAAGAAACATGTATAAAAAACTGAAGAACAGTTTTATTTAAAGTTAAAATGTGGCCCCTTTTGAATATAGCTGTATAGATGAGAAACAAAAAGAGTCATAAAATATTTAAGAGGAAAAAAGTTAAATACTTAATATCTTTCAGCCTAAATAAAGTATCTTAAAAGTTAGTTCTTTTGATGATAAAATATAAAATTAAGAAGCTCAAAGAAAAAAAAGATAGTATAAAAAAAAGAAAAACCTAGGATCTTCTTAAAGTTTTGATTAATAAAATGGATAAATAAATTCTGATTGTTTAAATAAAAATTCTTCTTCATAAGATGAATATGGAGCCTATAACTAGTTATCATTTTAGAATAATAGCATTAATAATTTAAAAAATAAGAAAGATTTAAAAAATAAAAAAAGTTTATCAAAAAGCTAAATTGATAGCCATTAAGAAGCAGATTGTTTACATAAAAGCTTTGTGTCAAAAAACTAAAATATATTAAAGTTACCCTCAAATTAAAATTCTGAATAGGATTTAAACGAAAAATACTTGAGTAGTATTTAGACTACCTCTCAAAGCAGTGATGACAATTTTAGTGATGAAAGCTGGACTGTTTAATAAAAAAACAAGAAATAAAGCAAAAAAAAATATAAAACAAAAGACAACAACATAAATTAGAATAAAAATATTGAAAAATAAAACAAATAAGAAGCTGCTCAAGTTAAGTAGAAGTAAAATAAAAACTAAAAAAAAGCTGCTATTTAGAATGGAAGCAAGCTTAAATTATCAGATAATTAAAATGATAATAAATTACCTCAAGTGGAGGAAGCTCAAAATGAATATGAAATAATTAATTTTGATGATAATTTAAACATTTTTGAATGCTTTGATAAAGTCTTTAATGAACTTTAGATTGAGTTTTTAAATAAAAAAGATCAACAAAATGGATAAGAAATAATACCAATAACTCACTCTCCATCCTCTCTAAAACATGGAATATCTAATTAAAAATCAAACGATAATGAACAATACTCACCTATTAAAAAGCTCAATTATAATAGACCTATTCCCAAAAAGCTAAAATCCAAAGTACTTCGGAAACATCCTTAAATTAGCCTTGTTGTAAGATAATAAAATCAATATAAATATTTAATTCAATTTAAAAATCCTCTATAAATTTTTAATGCCTCTAAATGGTTTTAAATTGATTGAAAATTTCTTTATCTTTAATCAGTCTTATTTAAGCAAAAATATGATTCTATTATTGCTATTTAACATTTTTATAAATTTATAATTACCTCATTTAAAAATAAATATAATTAATCAATTTTTTATGTAGAATAATTTATATTATTTTAAATGTTCATTTGTTTTTCTTTTTAACATAAAATAATATTTTATTTTATAGCTGTTTAAGGGTGTTTTTATCAATTTATCAATAAAAGATTAGATTATTAACTTATATTATTTACAATCTATTTATATCTTTTGTTTTGATTATTCTTATTAAATATTTGCAAATTTTTTTTTCATTATTAATTTCAAAGAATTTCTATAAATGTAATATAAAAGCAATTAAAATTTTATATCAATTAGTAAAAGCTTGAAAGAAAGAAAGGTTTATCATCCTGAATTAAAAAATTTAAAGAAGTAACTTAATTCTTTTACTGAGTATCAAAAACTGTCATTCCCTTTCTAACTGAAGCTCACATAATTTGATAAATTTTAAAAGAAATTTTAAATATTAAGTGATTTGTCAATCTATAATTTATAAATATTATAAATACTTACTTTGAAATAAACTGGCCCTCTGTTAATAATTTTATTTGAATCATTTATCCTAATATTTAGAAATTTAAATAATTCAAATTTCAAAATTTAAATATTTGAAGAATAATTTAATATCAATTATTAATTATTTTATTTATTAATAAAAAAAATATTATCTGAAATACCTTTATCTTATATATTTATTTGTATGCATAATCAAGATGTCATTGAAATTATACTAAACTATTTTTTTATCCATTAAATATTTGATATTATAAGTAAAGATATAATTTTCAAAAAAAGTGTAATCTAAATTGTCAAATTTATAGAAAATTTAATTAATCAAATGAGTTTTCAATAATATGGAAAAAATATTAAAAAGTATGTTGCAAAAATAATAGAAATAGATTATTATATGAGAAGATAAATGATTAATATTCCCATTCATATTTTAAATATATAAAAAAAACGTATATTCCAATATATATTTTTGATATCATATTTAAGAAAATACAAAATTTGACTATCACCTCTCAATTTTGCTTTCTTGAATGTTATTTAATAGTTAAAAATATTAAATATTTGATATCGCATATTTATTAGAAAAACTTTCATTAAATCAGCTTTTTATCCAGCTAAAGAAAGTGAGAAAAAATTGCTAAAAAATAATTGGTTAGTAATTAGAAATTGTTTAATAAATAAAATAACAAAAAAAGAGATAAAAGATAATAAATAAAAGATAGATGATTTGTTTGAAGTTAATTTAATTTACAATTGTAATCATACTATTAATACATAACATAAAAAGCTAAGAATGTCCTCATATTTAGTCTGAATACTGTAAATTCTACAACATTTTTATTAAGATTATCATTATAATAATAATATACAAATTTTATAAATAGAGATAATGTACTAGCAATTTTACTCGACTTTAAACTACCTAAAAATACCAAAAACCAACTTACTTTTAGTGAATACAGGGTAATTGTTTTCAAACACTGTTACCAATACGGTTTCAAATATTGTCTACTACTTGGATCTTTCCATTTTTTAACAAAATGTTATAAATGTAGTTAAGCGTAAATAATGTTTGTTTAAATTTATCTTATGATCTAATGACATTTTTTGGATATTTGTAAATAATATTAATAGCTGATTACACAATTATAAAGATGGAATACATAGAATAGATAAACAAGGTGCTAGTTCTAAATTTTTAAAAACTAATATTAGCAGATCCATACTCACTTTAAGCTATTTAGCATCTAGAATTATAGAGTTTATTAGAATTCGAAATGATAAAAGGCACTAATTATGCTATTGTTTCCTAATCAGTCTGCTAAAGTTTCATAATTGATTCTATTAATCTAAAGGTAGTTAAAAGTATGGATGGTTGTAGCAAAGGCCTAAGTCCTTTAAATTCTATATTGTTCCCTAAAAGCTTTAGGCTTTAAAATGGCTTAGTTTAAATCTTCATCATGAATAATGTTAATATTTAGCTATGGACATTTGATTTGACTGCTATCTAAGTCTAATTTACAGGATATCTACCTAACCCACGTATACAAATATGAGTAATTTATAAAATAATATAATTTATACTTTAATATTGAAATAGCCACTTGTTAGTTTTATTGTTTCTCGCATTTCGATAAGCATACATTTTATGATGTCTTTTTCTTTATTGGAAATTAATATAACCCTACATCAATGTATGTTTACTACTTTGATTCTGGGTAATATAAGCTTTTAAACTCAACTGGTAGAATTATTACAATTTTAAATAAAACTAATCAATTTAATTATTTTTTAAAAGACTTATAACAGTTCACATATTAGAGAAATTAACTTCTGAATATTTAATACATAAATTTCAATGGTTAAGATAGTCTTTTTATGTCTGACATTCAATACATTTATAGAGTAGATATATAAGTAGTAATGGACTCAACATATTAACATGTTCTATAAGTTAACTTCATAAGCTTAGACAATAAACAGATATTTGTAAAAACTCACAATCATGGATTATAGTTTAAATCATGGTACTATGCAGAAGAAAATTAAGCTTTAATTATTCCTTTAAACACAGGACCAGTGTCAGCATAATATAGCAATTATATTTATTCTTATTAAACAGACAACTATGTAGAAAATTAATGTAAGAAATTTAAAATTTATTTTTAAAATTAATATTACATTTATTCATCATAGATAACAAAATCAGCTTTACTTGAATTTAATTAACTTTAAAATGTAATATTGTGATATAAATTTACAAAAAATCCATTTTAATTTATATATACCCCCTACCTTTTGAATAAAAATTTTTCTAAGCTATATTTAATTTTTACAAACATATTATTGAAGGTTAAATTATTAAAAAGTTAAAATTTAAATCAACAGCTTTAGAATTCAATTTAATTTAAATAAATATGTTAATATTAATTTTTAAAAATAGATTATTATAGTTACGGATAAAATAAAATTTATTAAGCATATTATAAGGGATTTAAATACTATGTGGTGTTGTCTTCATATTCTCTTGACATTGTCTATAGTCTTAACCCACCATATTTTGTTGTTGAGTAGCATATAAATTAATCCTTTTCAAGAATAAACTCTAATTCCTTGATGGAAGTTAAGAATTGTCCTCTATGCTATTTGGCAATAGAATAAAGTAATTATTTATAATTTTTCAAAATACTTGAAACTCCTACCACTTATGTAATCTAAATAATTAAATATAAAATAAAAATAATATTTACTTATTATGTATATTAGAATATTAGCTTAACTAGCATATTCCCAAACTTTTAATTTGATCAAGTTAATTTAAACTTGGATTCTTACTATGATGGAGTGTCAAATTTTTGGGTAGTGATAGGGACATCATTTTAATAATAGACTCTAAACTATCTGTTTCTTCTTATAGATATGAAAACAGGTTCTTTAAATAATTTACAGTCCGATGATCCTAAAGACAACTTAAAATTAACTTGTTATGCTTAATATTCTGATTTGAGTAAACAAATTGTAGGAATTGATGTAAGTGGAACTGTTTATGTTTGGAACTCAACAAACATCACTTAGTTTCTATTTAAAAAATAAATAAGTAAATTAATTTTTTTCAATTTAAATTAATTAATATACTTTACATTAAAAGGTCAATATTCTTGTTTAAATTCTCCATATGGACAACTTTACAATGATGATGCAGCTGTCTATCTGATAGCTGTATGCGATGATTTAGCTATTATCAGTTTTAATATTATTACTGGTAATACCTAAGTTATTATTAAATAGCTTGCGTCAGTACCTCTTCATATCAATTCATTTGAAAATAGTCAATTAATGGGATTTGGAGATAGTCAAATAGGAGTTGTCTACTTATACAAATTTAATAAATTAACTGGCTAATTTAATTTTTTAATGAATTTTAAATAATAACAATCTAAAGATGTCTCAATAAACTTGACATACGATACCATTAGTTAAATACTATGGATTTAATACATATATGGCAATGTATATTTTCCTCTTGGGAATTGTATATTAAATCCATAATGGTGTACACAGTGCGATATGAGTTTCTTCTTCTCTACTACATAATTGCAATCATTGAATTATTTATATGGTTCTGGGGCATGGGGTTAATTTTTTACTTCATCATAAAGTATATTAACAGCATTTCTGAAAGTAAATATCATAAATATAATATAATTAAATTGATATTAATTTTATTAATTTGTAGGTTTAATAATATATTGATCTTGTGGACTAGGTACAGTAAATCAATGTGAAAATTTATCTTGATAATTAGTACTAATACACAGTTTATCAAGATTTATTCAATATTTATTTTGCTAATAATGTTAATCTTAACATAGTTAATATGTTTCCTAATTAAGTAGCTATTATGAATGCATAAAATTATTTTACTTTCTCTTCATTTAATTAAATAACTTTAAGCAACTTGATAATTTTATATCCTTTTGCAAGTAGTACTAATTATGTTTGTGGGTTGTCTTTTAAAGATACATAATAAAATGCTATCTTAACTAATGTTAATACCTTCGCTTTTGATTAGTCTATAAGCTGCTTTTCGATTAAAATAAATAACTCTACAGTATATTTCATTAACATGGTCATATAAAATTAAAACTTCTAGAATACCATGATTGAAATCCAAAATTCGGCTAATGTAATTAATTTATTATTTTTATTTTATCAACCAAAATTGAAATAAAATGTTTAAAAAAGCTATATTTTACTATGAATATTTTTTTATTTTTAAATTCATCAGTTGAACTTCAATTTCAAATGCTAGAAAATCATTTTAATTTAAATCTAAAATATTAAACTTATTTTAGAGAGAGACATACATAGATAAATTTCTCAACTGTCCCAAACTTTGAATGCATTGATTTTTTTTCTAATTTTTAAATAAATTCAGAAAATTCTATAAAAATATTAAAGAGAATATTAATTTAAACTTTAAAATATTTTGAGAAGAATCATGAACATATTTAATTTTGAAATTGATAAAACATTTTTTAATTCATATTTTTTAAATTACTTTTATAGATTTTAAAATTATTTTTATGAATTTATTAGGTAACACTTTCTAATTTTTAGATGAAAAATTGTATTTTCAGCAATTAATTTAGTATTTTGAGATAAGTGAATGATGTTAAAGTTATTATTAACCAAGCAAGTATTGTAGATAGCACTTGTGGACAGGGATCAGATCCAATACTTGAATCTTTATTCTAAGCTAGTGAATATTAAGTAAAGGATATGTAAATAGAAGGCAATCAGTTTTGTAATCACAAGATATTTTCTACTATAAGCAGTTTAAGCTAATAAAATTTATTCTTCTCCTTCGAAAATATTTATCTTGCAAATAACTTCTTCAATATCAGTGACTCCTATTTATTCTTCAATGCAATTTATTACTTTAATCTATAACCCATGCATACATTAATATTGAAAAACATAACAGCTATAAAAAATAAATATTTCCCTAATATTGATGGTTAATAATAATCTGAAAATAGTTTAAGCAATACTCAACTTATCTAAGTCAATAAGCTAAAAAATATCACAATATCTAACATAACATTATAGAATCACTTTGAAATTGCTTTTTCTTCAATATCCCAATCATATAGCGTGGATATTTTCAATGTTTCTTGCATAAATGACTAAAATTTTTCATAAAATATTTAGAATAATGAATATTCTGGCTGCCTCTGGTTTAGCGATATTCAAAAATTTAATTTAAATATTATGAATGCATCTAACATAAATGCTGTTGATAATTCAATATTAAGTATTTTGAATTAAAACTATTTTGAAAGCTCGATAAATTTGAATTAAATAGAAGTTTATAATTCAATATTTACTTAGACCAAAGTAAACTCTTATGTAAATCCTGTTTTTATTTCATCAACTTCTTATTCTAAAATTACTGTAAATTAATCTTATTTTCACGATAATGTGCTATTTGGGTTACTAAACTCGTAAACCTTTTCAACTACAGCTGTTTAAGTTATAAACCCAATAGGCGATTTAATTTTGTTGAATACCTAGTTTAAAAGATCTAAATCAAATTCTGTATATAACTTCCTTCATATTTAGAGCAACAATATTCAAATAAATAATTGCACATTTACTTAATCTTCTTATGATTTATCAGACTAGAAAACTCTATTTCAGCAATATGGAGGATGCGCAAGAATAAAATCTAATTATTTGCAATTAAATGGAAGCTAATTTTCTTAATCTGTCTCAAGTATAGGTTCATTTTTATTCATAGAGCCTCTTAGTACCTAATTAAATATTTCTGTCAATTCAACATCTTTTTCTTAAGGTTTTTCAATGATTGATGGATCTGCCATTTTTATTGATTCAAATAACATCAATTTAAATTTATCAATTCTGAATAGCAATTTCACAGATGTTTACCTGCTTACTGATCAATCCTATGCTGTTTCGCTATAGTAAATCATTTTATTTTTCCCTAATACTTTTTTAAGTTTAAACATTTTATTAGGTCTTATGCATAAAACTAACCAGGATAGCTAAATTACATTTATTTAAAAAATATCATAATAACTAACCTACTTGGTGGAGCGTACTCTGCATTTATTAATCCAACATACACAAATTTTACTACAGAAGGTCTTAATTTAATATAAGTTAATCAAAAATAGATACCAAATTAATTTAGAACATTTATAAAGCTTTAGCAGATAGCTCTGATAAATGTTTAAAATTGCATAACAACAATAAATGAATGCTATTTTAGTAACTTATATTCAATTGCTGAATCTATCTCACCACTTTTGATATCTTCATTTTAATCAAATGTAACCATAAAAAATTCAAACATTACCTAATCTAACTTTACCTAAAGTATGATTGATTTATAAGAAGGCAAATTAGTTATACAAAATACTTAATTCATCAATTTATCTTAAATAAAAGCTCCAACTAGGCTTTTATAATATGCTTCTCAAAACTCTAGCAAAATGATTTAATAGAATTCTCTAGTTAGATTGACTAACTCGAGCCTATAAATTAATAGCAATTCAATTTTCAATTAAATAATATGTAACTAAAATTGCTAAGGATCCTCAATATTTTTAAGCTACTCCTCATTCTCAATCTAAGATTCTCAAATCCTTAGCTCTAATGTAAATTCTTTAATTTATTTTTTTTTAAATTTATTTCTACAATTTAAAAAGGCAAATTATGGTGGAGCTATTTCAATTTATGGATTAAATTCTGATAACAATTTGATTCAAAATACATATTTCTACAACAATAAAGCTACGAATGATGGAGGAGCTGTTTATTTATAAGCAAATTAAAATGATGTAAGTAATTATTGATTTCAATATTCAATCCAAACCAATTTTAATAAAAAGGTCTTTAAACTACTTATTTCTCAAAGTTAGTTCATTTAAAATAATGCTTAACTTGGGTATGGAGGTGCGATCTACATACAATCATAAGGGACAAATTCATAAAAATAATAAGTAGAATTTATTTAATCATAAATTAAATAAAACCAGGCTAATATAGGAGGGGGAATTTATAATCTTGGAATAAACCCAGCCATCGACTCTATGTCTGTTTTAACAGGCAACACTGCTATTTAATATGGAGATGACTAATTTTCTTATCCTACATAGCTCTACTTGATAAATTAAGATAATTTCAATAGTAGTTATGATCTTACTAAAAATATAATAGTTTTTGATAGCTTTAAAAGTGGAGGAACTCTTCCTAATATTATCTTTCAGCTCAGAGACTAAAACTCAAAACCAATTTATCAACAAGGATAGGAACAAATATCATCTTACATATAGGTTAGCTCTAAAACTCTCTAAGCTGATCACTACTAAGCCAAAGGCAACACAACAGTAAATTTGGGTTTGTAAGATAAAGCATTTAATTTCTCATAACTTCAACTGATTGGTATACCAGGTTCTTAATCTTATTTTGAGTTCAAATCTGACTCAATTAAAATATTTAATGAAGTTACTAAAACTTACAGCCAAGAATATTCATTTATGATTTAAGTTAACTTCAGAAAATGTCAATATGGTGAAATTATTAGTAAATTTAATATTTTACAAGAATGCTAAAGTTGTGAAGGTGGAAAATATACACTTGATTTTAATGGGTGCTATCCTTGTCCAGAAGGTGGAACATGCTAAGATGGTTTAATATCTCTAAGCTCTGGGTATTGGAGAGAAGAGGAGTATTCTGATAAAATTCTATTGTGTTACAATAGATAAGAAAACTGCATAAATTCTTCATATGGGAATAATGTTTGTGTTAAAGGAAATATTGGACCTCTATGTGAAGAATGCGATGTAAGAAATTATCAAAGAAAAATAATTTTTAATTTTTAACTTTAAAGATTTTAGGAGATTTTTGGGGATAAAGCTACACTAGAAGCGATAAGTACTAATGTGTGCTGTGTAAAAGTCAAAGTCAAAATATTTGGAAACTAGTATTAAGTATACTCTGGCTACTAGTTTCTGTCTATCTAACAGTAAGCAGCGATAAAGATAATTAACAACAAAGAGTTATCATAAACCTCTTCTATGGAAATACAACTTACAATTTAAAAAATAGTAAAAATAAGTTCTTATTTAGATAAAGAGCAAAAGTATACATAAAAATATTTACTAACTATGTTTAGATAGTCTCAGCAGCAGTCACCTTCAATTTGAATATACAATAACGTAATAATTGTTTATTATTAGATAAAAATTTAAATATTTCAAATAATACATTAGCATTTAAATACTTTTTTTCTTTGATCAATTACCCTTTTTCATTAAATCTTATCAAATTAATGTTAATAAGAAAACCATTAAATAAAAAATTTAAGTTTATTAATCTATCTACTTAGCATTCAGAAGAAATAAATTAACATGAATATTTATTGATTTAATCTAAAATAAATACTGACTGAGTGGTATTCTAAATTAAAAGAAAATATTTATACTGAGAAATTATAATTTTTTGTAAACATCAAAAAGCTTTGTAAAAAAATGTTAAGATATTATAATTATGCAGATTTATTTTATAAATAAAAAATAAATTTGAAAAAATAACTAAAACTAGAATTTATTAAAGAAATCCTTATAACTAATAAATATTTTAATTTTATTTTTATTTTTATCTCATCATATCAATTTATTTGAATAGAAATCATTTAAGTGGTAACTTACTTTGGAAATCCAATAAAATCTTCTATGGATTACTTTGACTGTCTTCTAAGAGAATATAATACTAATATTCCTGTAATATATTTAAAATTGATCATATCTGTAGTATCACCAATAGGAGTTATCATACTGTACAGTATAGTTGAACTAATTAGTTAAAAATGCATACATAAAATTAAAAAGTTTTATAAATATTACATTTACACTACTTATATCTTTTTATTCGTCTACTTGTAACCTGATTTAGTTTCTTAGATGATTAGTCTCCTTTCTTGCAGAACTGTAGGTAATAATTCATATATACTAGCAAACATGAATTATAAATGCTACAATGATCAATATATTAAATACAGCTTATCCTTAGTCCTACCCCTGCTTATTTTTTTTGTAGTAATTCTACCTCTCTTCTTATTTAGATAGTTGTACGTCTACAAAAAAAGATTTGGTCTAAATTATATTTTTACTAACTTAAAATATGGTTTTTTATATTAAGAGTACAAAGAAACAGCTTATTATTGGGAATTTATCAAGATAATACAAAAAATATCAATAATTTTAGTACTAAATTTCTATTCTTAAGAAATATATGTAAAAGCTGTTTTGATTTACTTGATAATTATATTTTATGGAGTACTTTCTAGTAGAGTAAATCCATATTCTTTAGATTAACTCAATTAAATAGATAGAAACTCAACTAGAGTCTGTGCGTTTACTATGCTTTTATGTGGGTTTATTTACAACAATCCATACATTTATTTCTAAATAGGTTGCTTCATCATAATCATTATCCTTAACATTTTGTTTTTAATTTAGATCTTGTACAGAATTATCTAAGGGAAGAAAGAATTATTGCAAAATAAATTACAAAAAATAGAATCTAAATTTCCTGTCTTTTAAAATTGCTTGAAGAAATTTTAAAAGAAGAAAACTTCTGAAATCAATCCCAAGTTAAGGTAAAAACTGAGTGGAATGCTCAAAAAGCTTACAACTGTTGATAGATCTTAAAGAGATAAATTGTTTTTTACTCTTAAACTTATGAAAGGTAACAAACATATTCATTTAAAATGTATGGTTAATTTTTTTAATTTTATAAAAGATTATTAAAGCTTAAGGACTTCATAAGATGATAAATAATAAATGCTTTTTAGTCCTTAGCAGTCAATCAATGCTATAGAATAAATGAATAAAGAATTTAGGTTGTCAGATAATGCAACTTTTGTTAATCTAAAGTAAAATATTGCTAGCATGACTTGTAGTCCTAATTTGAGAATTGAATCTTAGTAAATATAAATGCCATAATAATTCACTTTAAGTCCCTAATAGATTATTTGTGAAATTCCTACAGAAATAGAGAACAAAGAATTAAAATTAAATAGCATTACAGATGAAAAATAACTTGTATAAATTTAAAGTGATGCTGATGAAAACAAAGAAGAAAACAATGAAATTTTTAAGTGTAAATTATTCTTTATAATAACTTATTTTTAAAATACATTTTATACAAAGCTGGTATAATCGACTTTAAAGACTATATTTAAACTTTAGAATAAGCCAACTTTCCTAAAAACTCAATTGTAAACAATTAGAATACTTGCAATAAAAAGGAGAGTTTGGTGAGAACGAGCTAAGAGAAGAATTTTGTTAGCATACATAATACTGAAGAGCCTTTATAAAATAAAGTTACTGAAAATTCTCAATCTAATTGAGATAATTAAGATTCTTTAAAAAAAGTTTGTTTTCAAATATTCATTGCGTATTGATAATGCGTTTTATATTTTTTGAAACATATAGCTAATCTGCTTATTTACTTTAAGCAGCCTGTTAAATTTCAATCTTAATTTGATAAAAGTAAAAAATAACCAGGCTAAAATTTAAAATATTACAGTTATTATATAAATAAAAATTATTGATTAGAATAAAATATCATTTTATTATTTAGAAAATCTAAAGAAAATTATATTTAAAAATATTTTATAAAAAGTAGATTTTTGTTATTAAATCAATTTAATGCAAATATGTATATACTTTTACTTAATTAAGATAGGCAACAAAGAATAAATAATATTCAATAATATTAGTGTTAAAAACTTGTTTAGAAAGAAAAAAATTACAAATTCTTAACAAATAAGTAAATTTATCAAAAACACTTCAAATTGATTATTTGATTATTAAAAAGTCCTTAATTGAATGTATAAAAATATGTCTAATAAACTAAAAGCAAAAAATCATATATAAATTAAAATAAGTTTTTCCTTATTTTAAAATACTATGGTAGAAATATTATTCTAAAATAGAGATATATTTTCAAATATATAATTGAAAAGTTAGTATTAATTTATATTTATTATTTAAAAAACTAGTTTTTATTAAACCAAAACATAAGATTAAAATATTTTTTTAGAATAAACACTTGTATTTGGTTGGGTATTTTAAAAGAAAATAATTTCTTTTTATGGTTGATAAAATTAATGTCAAATATTTTTTAAGTTTGAGTTAATTTTAAAAATGAATTTATTTAGTTAGTTTACTATGGGTTTCTAGTTGTATTTAAGTTAAAATATTCAATAGTAGTAATTTATTTGGGAATAGATATAGATAGTAACATCAATTTTAGATTATAAAAAATATTAGCTGAAGTATTACTCAAAAATTTAAATTTTGGCCAAAACGAAGATTTATTATTTACTAATGTTTCAAACATGAATGGTAATATGAATGAGACTGTTTTTATGATGCAGTAAATTTTAATTTCTGTAATTGAAATAAAAAAAGAGTTCAGTTATTATAATAAATAAATTGAGGAAAACTAGGTCGAGTGAGTTTTTTAAGAATTAAAATCTATCTATATCAGCAAATTATGTTAAATTCTGAAGACCTATAAATTAATAACCAGACTATCAATAATTTAGATAAAAAGAAGTATATCTTTTAATAATAATAGTTGTTTAGTTTTTTAAATATACTTCTTTTAAAGACAGTAATCTAAAGCAATAAGTAAATGATGATTTAACTTATTTATGCAATTAGTCAAAAAAATTTATAAAATTAGTATAAATTATATTTTGAATTTAAAAAAATATGATGAATATCTTTGTGTGTCATAGAGATATATAAATAAAATTTTTTTCTTACTCAATAATAGTAAATTTTTGAGAAATGTAGCATTTCTTTTTCAAAATTAATTTTATTTTTTGCAATTATTGGAGAAGAGACTTATCATTTAAACGATGATATTTTCAGTGATATTATTTGAATACTTCAGTTATTTTATATGATTTATGTAAAAAAATTGAAAAATTTTTAGCTAGTTATCTTTAAAATGTGTTGCACTTAAAAAAATAAAGCTAATTTACTTGATTTTAAAAAATGTTATTATAGAATTTTTATATGTATTTTTTGTATTTTAATTAATGGGTTTAAATTTGTTAAAAAATCATCAATATCTAAATAAAATATGATATGCTTGATAGCTGAACAATAAATTTATCAATCATAAATTTCTTGGGACAAGATTTCTTAAAAAATAATGATTTAATTTTTTACAAAAATTTAAAAATAGAATCTATACTTTGTAAAATTACATAAATCTTAAATAATTAAAAAAAGAGATAATTATAAATTATAAGTAATAATTAAAATATGAACTTTAAAAAGACAAAAATTTTATTATTAGGATTGATCTCACTAATAAGTTAAATATTATGTGCATAGTGTCCACTTTTACAGACTTATGAAAGTGATTAAATATATTTAGTTTATTAAAAAATAAGTTGTTTTGTTAAATTCCCATTCTAAAAAATATTAATTAATAGATCCATAGAAGTATTAAGGTTTTGTGGTAAAGAACTATTTGAGAGTACCACAAACGAATGTGCTTGTTATTAATACAATCTATTCTTATAATTAGGATTCGAGTATAGTTTACTATAACGACATGTCATCCTCTTCTGGTGAAATTATTAATGTTATCAAGCGTAAGTAGATATTTTAATAATTTTGTTTTCTTATTAAAGTTAATTATTAAAATAGCTGACTATGTTATAATAGAAATGATTTATATATCTTAGATTGACTAGATTGTGATTTCTAATTATGACAATCTCATATTTGCAGATCCTTACACTTTGAAAGCTGTCTATGCTTTTTCCATTCCCAAACTGATGTCTATTTAGCTTATAAAAGGAACTACTTTTATACTGGTTACTAACCTTTATAATCAATTATAAATATTTGATTATATATAATAAAAAGTAGTCTTATTGATGGATAACACTTCATAATTGTTAGTCTTCCCAGACAATTAATGGCTTTTACAATATTATTCAGACTTTTACACCCTTAAGAATGGTGATACTATCATCGTAACCACAAATGATATGGGCGTTATAGCTTGGGGTATAGATCTTAAATAACTGAATTACGAATTCTATGGATATATCTAAGATTGTAAATTTTGAGATTGTTTAATGAATTACTTACTATCTGCTTTCTTTTAATGAAAGTAGAACTAACTAAATTTACAACTTTATTAATATTAAAAGCTATTGTCATTGCAGAAAAAGATGGATACAGATCCTTTACAAAGCATCCAACTGAAGACATTATATTTATGGCAGGAAAGTACCTTGAAATAGTAGCAGTAAAAATAATAAATATTAAAAATGGCCTTTACAAAACAATAATGAAAGCATGTAATTATTTAATTTAATATGTATTGAGCAGATATTTAAATATTTTTTAATAAACTTATTTTTTATTTAAAAAGCTTTGTATGACTACGCATATACTGATTTGCTAACTAATATCTAGTTTGTTTACTTCAATTACAATGGATAGCCTTATCCTTGTTTATGGGTAGGATAATAAAAGTATATTTACTTTGTCTATTTGTTATTTAACAGTGATTACACTTCATTGGAGATCACTAATTATGGCTGGTATAATGTACAAAGCTATTATAGATGGTACTCGGTAGAAGAAAATACCATTTTCTTTATTTCTTCATTGTATTATATAACTATTTTTAACTATGAAACATTTTAATTCTCCTACAATTTATGTAAATCTAAATAATTATTTTAATATTTTTATTTATTAAATTTTATTTACTTTATAAAAAAAAAGACGCTTATGGGAATTAATATTGCAGAAGATTTATTAGATAATAATAAGGAGAAACTGACAGATTTATTCTTCTTGATTTTACTTAATTATTGCTTTATGATAGAGGAAATTTTGGGTAGTACTATGAAAGCACATAGAAACCTGCATTAAGTGCAGGTCCTCTTTTGACTTATAGCAGCTTCTACTAAATAAAAAATATCTTCGATTGGTATTTGATCAAATCAAGTATGGTTGTAAATGGTTAAACATAAAGTTTAGCTTTAATTTTTCCCATATATCCATTAAGCTAAACTGAAATAGTAACAATAATTTTAATTATTTATATTTTTAGACATTTTATTTGATTTTTTTTAAAAAATAGAGCACTAACATAACTTCTTTATTCGGATTATAATGGCTTAATGTTAATTTAAATTTAGACCCTTACTTTTTAAATGATAAAGTTTGGCTTGCTCTAGCTTTTCCTAATAAAGCTAACACAGAGAATTATCTTTTCTAACTCATTAATTGTTTATCTGAAACAGAAAGATATTATTTAACTTCTAACTAAACTGATGTAACATCGATATAAACAGCCTTTGCAGTATCATCCTTATAGAATGTTAATAACTTAGAGCTAATTGGAGTTGATAACTTAGGTACTATCTATTCATGGGATTTGAGTAAACCAACTATGCCTTTTAAGACATCTATCAATTTTAGTAATTTTTTTATCTTTATCATTCATGAATGTTATTAAAAATTTCCTATTGCTATTTTGTCATTTTTGACTTAAATTTATCATATTTTAATTTATTTATTTTTTTATTTGCTGCATTAAATAGGATATCATTAATCTATCAATTTTAGTTTCATAGATAAATACAATTTTTTGTTTTTTCAGTTATATTTTTTAAATAATTTAAAATATTAAAGGTATTTGTACGAATTCTGTAATTGGAGAAGTTTTTTACTATTAATAGACCAAATATTTGATTATTTCTTGCTCTAATAACAATGTGTATTCATTTAATTTGGCAACAGGAAGCTATTAACTCCTGACTAAGCTAAGTAGCTAGCCATTAGCTTTAAGAGCCTTTTCAACTCCACAATTAGTTGCTATTGGAGATTAGAATTAAGGAATAGCCCTTATTTACAAATTTAATACAGTAACATTACAATTTGACTTCTTTTTGCAATTACAGTCAAAGTAAGTACAGGATAAAATTATATTTATTGAGATATTAAATGACTATACTATTTGGGTATAGTTTGGTCTTAGTAACTTATTTTATTCTATCTAAGATTGTTTATCTGATTCCAAGTTATGCACAGAGTGTACTCAATCTTATAATTTTTAGGCTACTAATGAATATGATTAAAATGGCGTCTATGGAACAGGTTCTACAAGCTAGCCATTTACTACATCGGATAATTTTCTTACTGCGATGATCAAAGTAAAAGCTTTTTTAAGTTTAATATTTTCAAGATTATGATTTTTTTTCCTTTTTAAATAGATCTTATTACAGTTTATAAATTTAATATTTCTAATTTAAATATGAAAATAGGCACAATATTATAAACAAATGGTAAGTGGAGTATCTGATATGAGTGTAAACATATCTATATAACCAGGCTACTTATTAAATTTAAATCCAAATCTGATGAATTTTGACTTCAACAAAATTATTTCTTTGACCTTTTAAAGTAGCTAACCAGGAACTTATGCAAGTTTAGAATATTAAAATACTTTAAATTTGTAGAACTATTACTCGATTAAACTTTAAGATATCATAATTTATTATGGATTAGATACAGAATCAACTAATTGTGGATTAATATTTCAAAATATTTAATAAGGAGTAATCATTAATAATATCTAGCAATTTACTCTCTTATCAACTTCAGTTCCTAAAAGCTGCTAATCAATCTTTGTGGAACAAACTTAATTAAGCATTTTGAAATATTAGATTGTCTAAGAAGATTTCACAAATCATTAGTCGGTTATAAACACTTTTAAATCTACACAAGTAAAAATTTTTTTATCAATACTTTTTCATCTCTAAATACCAAATTTTTTAATTAACTATAGATTTAGTTATCTAATGTATCTTTAATAAATTCAACTTTGGGACAATCATTTAGCTATTTATAGTAGTAGTCTAATATTCAAGCTAATATTTCTAATCTCACAATTGCAGGAAACATTTGCTCTCATAACGCTAATTAAGATGATGACATTATCTCTGTTCTTTTCTCTGCAGGGTAGTACACAGTTAGCAACATCCTTGTAAGCGGTAACTAGTTTTGTAAGAAGTCAATTTTTTCAACAGTTACAACTCTAACTCAAACCAACTAAATCTTTTCATTTAGCAATGTGATAGTTTAAAATAATATTTTTTAGGTAAGAACTACTTA
>JH720050.1:64838-77422 GCA_000231845.2 Tetrahymena malaccensis 436 | reverse complement strand
TAGCTACTTTGTTGATGTAATTAATACAGGAATTTAATTCTAAACAATAGATTAAATTCTATCTGAAGATTTTAGCTCAAACTCAATGGCTCATAGCTTGTACATGAATAAAGCAAACAATCCATAATAATCAACATTAGTTAATTTACAAAATTCTAATTTAGTAATAGATAAATGTAATATTACAAATATTTATATTCAATCTCCATCTGCTACCTTCCCATTGTTAATCAATTCTTAAAACTCTTCTGTTAAAATAAGCAATAGCTAAATACTTAACTCAACCTTTACAACAAGTGTAATTTAATCAAGCTAAAGCTAATTAAATTTTGCTTCAATAACTGTCTAAAACGTTAGCCAAAGATAATCTTAAACCAGATTAATATAGTAAAATATATATTAAACACCTTAAGCAGTTTCTTCATCTTTGATAGTTACATCTTAGTCTGTGATTAATGTTAGTTAAGGTAGCCTTTTCTCTAATATTTAATGCAATAATAATTGTAATGGTGGTGTTTTTTAGATTTTTTAAGGAACTTTAAATATTGATAGTACAGTTTTCTAACAAATTTAAGTAAATAAAAATATTTTTAAAATAAATTTATTTCAATTTAAATTATTTATTAATTTTTTTAATCAAAAATTTAACAAATAATTTTTATTAAATAGTCAACATTTGGAGGTGCTCTGTTTATATAAGGAATAAATAGCACAAATTTAATATCAAATACTTAGTTCACCAACTGTAACTCTTAAAGGGATGGAGGAGCAATTTACATGACTGCCCTTTCAAATGATGTAATTGTTTTATTTTTTCTTTTCTTAAAAAAATAATTAATAACTTAATTAATTTAAATTAAATAGAAATTTTCTCTCAATTTGGATCAAACCATTTTTAATGGAAACGAATGTAATGTGAGAGGAGGAGCTATGTACATAGATTCTTAGATATTAAATTCTCCTGAACAACGTATCTAAATGACTAACTCAAAGATTATATCTAATAAAGCAGGTATTGGAGGTGGTATTTTTTAATAGAATTTATCTATTGACACCTAAAAAAACAATCAAATATCAAGTAATGTTGGTTCGATTTATGGAAGTGATGAAGTTTCTTATCCTTCATAGCTAAGAGTTAGCAATATTGATTCGTTTTTGATCCTTAATAATGGTGTTGTAGATAAAGATCATATTTTTATCAATAATTTCAGAAGTGGTGCTAATTTATCAGACATCTAATTTGTATTACTAAACAATAAAAGTGAGATAGTTTATCCAATTACGACAGATGATTATAATACATATTAAATAAGTGTTAATATTGATCCAAAGACTAATGATTTATCCTCATATTCTGTGAGCGGAGATGTCTTCGCTAAATATAATCCACTGCTTTAAGCTTTTAAATTTGATAATATTAGCATCATTGGTACCCCAGGTTCATCAGCTAACATTTCATTTACTTCTAAATAGATTTACCTATTAGACTAAAAAACATAAACATACATTCAAACTTACTCTTTTAACATTCTTATTAATTTTAGACTCTGTGGTCCAGGTGAGGAAATTGCAAAACTTGATCAAGTAACTGAGTGCTAAATTTGCCCTATTAATTATTATTCTTTTGATGTTTCTAATTGTTAAGAATGCCCATCAGGAGCTACTTGTAATGGAGGAACAAATGTTGTTGTTAATTCTGGATATTGGAGAAAAACTAATATAAGCAATTTAGTTATTGAGTGCTCTAACTTAGCTGTAAATTGTGTTGGTGGTAGTTTTGGTAATGAAATTTGCTATGAAGGCCACATAGGAGCGCTTTGTGAAGAATGTGATGTAATTTAATAAAATATTTATATTTTTATTTTAAAATAATTTAATTTTAAAGATTCATGGGGAGCACTGGGGCTAACCTTACGCAAAGTCGGCAAAATATTCTTGTACAAGATGTGATAAGATTAAGGGAAATGTATGGATAGTAGTCTTGATGACTGTTTGGACATTAGTTTCAATGTGCTTAGCTATTAAAGGTGATGTTGATGTTTTAAGAGAAAAAGTAGCCGTTTTAACTATACAAAAGCACATGATGATGAGAAGAAAAACTGTCAGCCTATACAACAAAGAAAGGGGAGAAACTTTTATGACTTAAAAAAATAGATTTTCTATTAATTAATTAGAAAGGTCTTAAACGAAAACATCACTTCCATTTATCACTTCCTAAAAAAATATTGGTATGTAATTTAAATCTGATGAAGATAAATCAGGAATTTTCATTAAAATGTTAACTAACTATATTCAAATAGTTGGGTCAATAGCCACTTTTAACTTATCAATTCCTTCAGGTAAATAATTTTCTATTTAAATTTTGATCAACAAATTAATATTTAATTTTATTGATTTGAGGTTTTGTGGAATTTTATTAATTGCCATTTTAATTAATAATTTTTAATGTATTTGGAAGTATTTAAAAAAATTTATATATATATTATATATATAAAGGTATTTTTGAATTTCCTTAATCAATTGGATAACCTCTAAAGCAAACTATGAATTCTCTTGACTGTGCTTTAGAAGAGATGAATGCAAGTATTCCTATTATTTATCTCAGACTTTTATTTTCTCTAATGATACCAGTAGTCTATATGATTTTATTCTTAATATGTATGTTGATCTATTACATTGCGAAAAAATGTAAAAAGAATAAATCGTAAGAGAAGCAGCAATTTCCTTGGTACATTTTAACAACTGCTATAATGTTTTTAATCATTTACATTTAGCCTGATTTAGTTGCTTAGATTATTGCTCTGCTCTCATGCAGATAAATTGGTGACACTTAATACATTTTATCAAATGTTTCCTTTGTTTGTTATACTAATTAACACTATTTATATGCGCTAACTCTAGTTGTTCCCATGCTGTTAGTTTGGGTGATTATTCTACCTGCTATTTTATTCTTTTTACTTAGAAGAAACAAATAAAATTTAGAATCTATTGACATGAAATTAAAATATGGATTTTTATATAAAGAATATTAAAATTATGCATTTTATTGGGAGTTTGTTAAAATGGCTGAGAAATTAGCAATTATTTTAGCCTTAAATTTTTACTCTTAAAGTATTGTTACAAAAGGCATACTAGTCTTTATCGTTATTACAGCTTATGGAATTCTTTGTTTGATGATCCATCCTTACTAGGAAGCCGATATAAATGAAATAGATGTTAACTCTACAAATGTTTGCGCTTTAACAGTTCTTTTGGGTTTATTTATGTATGATAATTAGTTCTTTTACTTTGTTTATACCTCTTTGGCACTTATTGTAATTGTCAATTTATGGTTCATTTGTAAGATCCTAGGAAAAATTATTAGTGGTTATATTCCAAAGATCAGAGCAGCATTACAAAAAGTAGTTGAAGCTCTTTCAAAGAAAGTATCTTACTTTAAAAGATTTGAGAAGAAAGAATAAGAGAAAAAGCAAATGAAACCTGAAATTAAATAAAAATACTAAGCACTTTTTAAGAAAATTTTATCCCTCAAACCATAAGAAAAGAAGAAAATTTTCTTAAATATTATTCAAAAGCAAATAGGTAAATATTTATTAATTAATATTTTTAGAAATAATATAAATGCCTTTTTAAATATTTTAGTTGAATCTTACAAACACATTTTTGGTGACCAAGACAATGAATAATAAAGTTTGATAGAGAAAATTAAAGAAGAATCAAATGAACAATAAAGCAGATAGTAAGATGTAACATAATTATTGTAAGAAAAAAATTAAGGAGATGGTTTAAATTAGAAAGAAATATATATTGAAGTTTCACCCTAATTGGATTACCAAAACACAATACATTAAATATCAAATTACAGCAAAAATAACATCCAAGAAACAGAAATGCTGAAATTAGACAATAACAAAACTTACACTGGTAAAATAATTAAAATAATTACTACGTTGTAGTTTCAATTAATTTTTATTTTTATTAATAGAAAAAAAAGAAGATTTTACTTTTAGGAATCTAAATTTTGATTAGAATACTAGGCTTTTCAAACTTCAATAAAGACAAAAACCATAAAATTTTAATTAATAATAGATAGAAAATAAGCCTAATTCAAATAATAATAAGCTGGAATAAATCAATAAAGATATAGAATCGAAAGACATTATTCCTAAAACTGAACAAAATTATACTAGCTCAAGCAATAGTAAGTCTGAAGAAAGTGAACCTATTGACGATGAGCAAATTCAGTTGGATTTACATGAAGGAGATAAAAATGTCACTTATTTATAAAACAAAAATTGATCTTATAAGAATATAATAAAAAAATATTTAATATTTATTTAATAAAACTAAACAATTTATATTTTTAAATAACATTATTATCTTTACAATAATTTTCATCTTATTTTATTAATTATTTTAGCATTTATTTAATTTTATAAACAATCATTCAGGGTTACAATAAATTAAAAAAATGCATTTTAATAATGTTTTATACTATGAAATATGAAAAAATAAGCAAAATAAAATTAGAATTTATTAAAAAATCCTAACATTTAATAAATATTTTAATTTTATTTTTATTTAATCATATCAATTTATTTTTGATTTATTTTAATAGTAATAATTTAAGTGTTAACTTACTTTGGAAATCCAATAAAATCTTCGATAGATTACTTTAATTGTCTCCTAAGAGAATATAATACTAATATTCCTATAATATATTTAAAGTTGATCATATCTGTAGTGTCGCCAATCGGAGTTATCATTCTGTACAGTATAGTTGAACTAATTAGTTAAAAATGCATACATAAAATTAAAAAGTTTTATAAATATTACATTTACACTACTTATATCTTTTTATTGTCTACTTGTAACCTGATTTAGTTTCTTAGATAATAAGTCTCCTTTCTTGCAGAAATGTAGGTAATAATTCATATATACTAGCAAATATGAATTATGAATGCAACTATGATCAATATTTAAAATACAGCTTATGTTTAATCCTCTCTCTGCTTATAATTTTCATAGTAGTTCTACCTCTCTTCTTGTTTAGATATTTATACGTCTACAAATAAAGATTTGGTCTTAATTATATTTTTACTAATTTAAAATATGGTTTTTTATATTAAGAGTGCAAAGAAACAGCTTATTATTGGGAATTTATCAAGATAATACAAAAAATATCAATAATTTTAGTCCTAAATTTCTATTCTTAAGAAATATACGTAAAAGCTGTTTTAATTTACTTGATAATTATATTTTATGGAGTACTTTCAAGTAGAGTAAATCCATATTCTTTAGATTAGCTCAATTAAATAGATAGAAACTCAACCAGAGTCTGTGCGTTTACTATGATTCTATGTGGGTTTATTTACAACAATCCTTACATTTACTTCTAAATAGGTTGCTTCATAATAATCATTATTCTTAACATTCTGTTTTTAATGTAGATCTTTTACAGAATTATCTAAGGGAAGAAAGAATTATTGCAAAATAAATTACAAAAAATAGAATCTAAATTTCCTGTCATTTAAAATTGCTTGAAGAAATTTTAAAAGAAGAAAACTTCTGAAATCAATCCCAAGTTAAGGTAAAAACTGAGTGGAATATTCAAAAAGCTTACAACTGTTGATAGATCTTAAAGAGATAAATTGTTTTTCACTCTTAAACTAATGAAAGGTAACAAACATAGTCATTTAAAATTTATGATTAATTTTTTAACTTTATAAAAGATTATTAAAGCTTAAGGACTTCATAAGATGACAAATAATAAATGCTGTTTAGTCCTTAGCAGTCAATCAATGCTATAGAATAAATGAATAAAGAATTTAGGTTGTCAGATAATGCAACTTTTGTTAATCTAAAGTAAAATATTGCTAGCATGAGTTTTAGTATTAATTTGAGAATGGAATCTTTGTAAAGATAAATGCCATAATAATTCACTTTAAGTCCTTAATAGATTATTTGTGAAATTCCTTCAGAAATAGATAACAAAGAATTAAAATTAAATAGCATTACAGATGAAAAATAACTTGTATAAATTTAAAGTGATGCTGATGGAAACAAAGAAGAAAACAATGAAATTTTTAAGTGTAAATTATTCTTTAAAATAACTTATTTTTAAAATATATTTTAAATAAAGCTGGTATAATCGACTTTAAAGACTATATTTAAACGCTAGAATAAGCAAATTTTCCTAAAAACTCAATTGTAAACAATTAGAATACTTTTAATAAAAAGGAGAGTTTGGTAAGAACGAGCTAAGAAAAGAATTTTGTTAGCATACGTAATACTGAAGAGCCATTATAAAATTAGGTTACAGAAAAGTCTCAATCTAATTGAGATAATTAAGATACTTTAAAAAAATATTGTTTTTAATTATTAATTGTGAATTAATTAATATGTTTTATATTTTTTGAAGCATATTATCTCATTTTTTAAGTTTTTTGTTTAACTATTTTAAAATATATTTTTTTTGAATTGAGATTATTTTTATATATAATTGAACCCTTAGGTTCTTTGCCTTTTGCTATTTTTGACAAATACATAATCTAACATTATATAAATATGGCAGTTTATATGGTTTTAATAGGTTTGTATTTAATTTTATTATATATATATAGGAATAAATCCGAAGATTATAATAAGCATTTAAATACATATTATTTTATATTTTTTATAATATTATCCATAGTATGCTCTTGCTGGAAACAGCAGAACCTTTGGGTTCAATTTTATATATATATATAATATTATTTTATTATTGAGAAAATCTAAAGAAAATTAGATTTAAAAATATTATATTAAAAGTAGATTTTTGTTATTAAATGGATTTAATGCAAATTAATTTTTTTAACTAATAAAAATATACAACAAACAATAAATTATATTCAATAATATTAGTGTTAAAAAAATTGTCAAACACCAAAAAAATAAAAAATTCTTAACAAATAAGTAAATTTATCAAAAAACTAATTATAGAATTACTAATAAGTCCTTAGTCTAATGTATAAAAATATGTCTAATAAAGTAAAAGCTAAAAATCAAATATAATTTAAAATAAGCTTTTCTTTATATTTAAATACTACGTTAGACAAATTATTCTAAAATAGAGATATTCTTTCAAATATATTATTGAAAAGTTAGTATTAATTTGTATTTATTTAAAAAACTAGTTTTTATTAAACCAAAACATAAGATTACAATATTTTTTTTTGAACAAACATATTTATTAGGGGATTCTAAAAGAAAATAATTTCTTTTTAAAATTAATACAATTAATTTCAAATATTTTTTAAGTTTGTGTTAATTTTAGAAATGAATTTATTTAGTTAATTTCCTAAGAGTTTTTTTTAGTTGTATTTAAGTTAACATATTCAATAGCAGTAATTTATTTGGGAATATATATAGTAACATCAATTTTAGATTATAAAAAAATATTAGCTGGAGTATATTACTCAAACATTTAAATTTTGGTCAAAACTAAGATTTATTATTTACTAATTTTTCAAACATGAATAGATATGAATGAGCCTGATTGAATAATGCAGTAAATTTTAATTTCTGTCGAAATCAAAAAAGAGTTCAGCTATTATAATAAAAAAATTGAGGAAAGCAAGGTTGAGAGAGTTAGAAGAATTGAAATCTATCTATACTATCAAATTTTGTTAAATTCTGAAGATAATCACTAATTTATAACCAGTTTTCAACTTATAAATTAATAACCAGACTAACAATAATTTAGATAAAAAGAAGTATATCTTTTAATAATAGTCAGTTATTTCGTTTTTTAAATACACTTGTTTAAAAAGAGTAATCTAAAGCAATAAGAAAATGATGATTTAACTGCTTTATGCAATAAGTCATTAAATTTATATAAATTATATAATAAATTTAAAAAAATATGATGAATTTCTTTTTGTCATAGAGATAATAATTAAAATGGTTTTTTTTTTCTCAAGAGTAGTAAGTTGTTGCATAATGTAGGATTTCTTATTCAAAATTTATTTTATTTTTTGCAATTATTTGAGTAGAGACTTATCATTTAAATGGTGATATTTTCTTTGATGTTTTATTTACATAATTAAGTTATTTTAAATGTTGTATGAAAAAAATAAAAAACGTTTAGCTTTTTTTATGTAAAATGTGTTGTACTTAAAAAAAATATGCTCGTAAAGCTATTTTATTTTATTTTAAAAAATATTATTTTTGAAATGTTATAAGTATTTTTTGTACTTTCATTAATAGGTTTCAATTTGTTAAAAAAATCATAAATATCTAAATAAAATATGATATGCTTGATAGCTGGACAATATATTTAAAATCATAAATTTCTTGGCCCAAGATTTCTCAAAAATATTGAGTTAATTTTTTACAAAAATTTAAAAGTTTTTGATGAAAAAGATATCTTTGTTGATAATAATGAATGCTTGAATGCACTAATTAGAAACACTTTATATTTTTTAAATAATGAGTTATTTAATCTCTCTATCAATCTATAAAAAAAATAAGAATTTGGTATTATAGATTTTTTAGTGTTAAAATAGAAAGTAGCAATCAAATAATTTGATCATAAAAACGAAATAAGAAAGAGTGATAGATAGAGAGAATCTATACTTTGTAAAATTGCATAAATCTTAATTAATTAAAAAAAGATATAATTATTTATAAGTATTAGTTAAAAAATGAACTTTAGCAAGACAAAAATTGTATTACTAGGCTTTACCTCACTAATAAGTTTCATATTCTGCAGATAGTGTCCACTTTTACAGACTTATGAAAGTAATTAATATATTTAGTTTATTAAAAAAATAAGTTGTTTTGTTAAATACCCATTTTTAAAAATATTAATTAATAGATCCTTAGAAGTATTAAGGGTTTGTGGTAAAGAACTATCTGAGAATACCACAAACGAATGTGCTTGTTATTAATACAATCTATTCTTAAAATGAGGATTCGAGTATAGTTTACTATAACGATTTGTCATCCTCTTCTGGTGAAATTATAAATGTTATCAAGCGTAAGTAGATATTTTAATAATTTTGTTTTCTAATTAAAGTTAATTATAAAAATAGCTGACTATGTTATAATAGAAATGATTTACATATCTTAGATTGACTAGATTATTATTTCCAATTATGACAATCTTATCTTTGCAGATCCTTACACGTTGAAAGCTGTCAAGGCTTTTTCCATTCCGAATCTGATGTCAATTTAGTTTATAAAAGGAACTACCTTTATACTAGTTACTAACCTTTATAATCAATTATAAATATTTGATTATATATAATAACAAGTTGTCTTATTGATGGATAACACTTCATAACTGTTAGTCTTCCCAGACAATTAATGGCTTGTACAATATTATTCGGACTTTTATACCCTTAAGAATGGTGATAATATCATCGTAACCACAAACGATAGGGGTGTTATAGCTTGGGGAATAGATCTTAATTAACTGAATTACCAATTCTATGGATATATCTAAGATTGTAAATTTTGAGACTGTTTAATTAATTATTATCTGCTTTCTTTAATGAAAGTAGAACTAAATAAATTAACAAATTTATTAATATTAAAAGCTATTGTATATGCAGAAAAAGATGGATACAAATCCTTTACAAAACACCCAACTGAAGATATAATATTTATGGCAGGAAAGTACCTTGAAATAGTAGCAGTAAAAATAATTGATATTAAAAATGGTCTTTACAAAACAATAATGAAAGCATGTAATTATTTAATTTAATATTTATTGATTATTTATTTAAATATTTTTTTAATAAACTTATTTCTTATTTAAAAAGCTTTATATAACTACGCATATACTGATTTGCTAACTAATATCTAGTTTGTTTACTTCAATTACAATGGATAGCCTTATCCTTGTTTATGGGTAGGAGAATAAAAGTATATTTACTATGCCTATTTGTCATTTAACAGTGATTATACTGCATTGCAGATAACTAATTATGGCTGGAATAACATACAAAGCTATTATAGGTGGTACTCAATAGAAGAAAATACTGTTTTCTTTATTTCTTCATTGTATTATATAACTATTTTTAACTATGAAACATTTTAATTCTCCTTCAATTTATGTAAATCAAATAATAATTTTAATATTTTATTTATTAAACTTATTTTCTTTATAAAAAAAAGATGCATATGGAAATTAATATAATAGAAGATTTATTAGATAATAATAAGGACAAACTGACAGATTTATTCTTCTTGATTTTACCTAATTATTGCTTTATGATAGAGGAAATTTTGGTTAGTACAATGTAAGCACATAGAAACCTGCATTAAGTGCAGGTCCTCTTTTGACTTATAGCAGCTTTTACTAAATAAAAAATATCTTCGATTGGTATTTGATGAAATCAAGTATGGTTGTCAATGGTTAAACATAAAGCTTGGCTTTAATTTTTCCCATATATCCATTAAGCTAAACTGAAATAGTAAGAATCTTTAAATTTTTTTATTTATTTCTAATTTTTGACATTTTTTTTGATTTTTAAAAATAGAGCTCTAACATAACTTCTTCATTCGGATTATAATGGTTCAATGTCAATTTAAATTTGGACCCTTACTTTTTAAATGGTAAAGTTTGGCTTGCATTTGCTTTTCCTAATAAAGCTAAAACTGAGAACTATCTTTTCTAGCTCATAAATTGTTTGTCTAAAACTGAAAGATATTATTTAACTTCTAACTAAACTGATGTAACATCGATATAAACAGCCTTTGCAGTATCATCCTTATAGAACACTAATAACTTAGAGCTAATCGGAGTTGATAACTTAGGTACTATCTATTCATGGGATTTGAGTTAACCAACCATGCCTTTTAAGACATCTATCAATTTTAGTAATTTTTAAATATTTATCTTTGTTATTCTTAAATGCCATTGAAAATTTCCTATTGATATTTTATTTTTTTTAACTTAAATTTATCAGATTTTAATTAAATTATTTTTTTTTTGCTGAATTAAATAAGATATAATCAATCAAAAAATTTTAGTTTCATAGAATATTACAATTCTTTGTTTTTTTTAAATATTTTTTAAACTATTTACAAAATATTAAAACATAATTAAAAATATTTAAGGTATTTGTACAAAATCTGTGATAGGAGAAATTTTTTACTATTAATAGACCAAATATTTAATTATTTCTTGTTCTAATAACAATGTGTATTCATTTAATTTGGCAACAGGAAACTATTAACTCCTGACTAAGCTAAGTAGCTAGCCATTAGCTTTAAGGGCCTTTTCTACTCCACAGTTAGTTGCTATTGGTGATTAGAATTAAGGTATAGCCCTTATTTACAAATTCAATACAGTTACATTGCAATTTGACTTCTTTTTGCAATTACAGTCCAAGTAAGTATAGGATAAAATTATATTTATTGAGATGTTAAATGACTATACTATTTGGGTATAGTTTGGTCTTAGTAATTTATTTTATTCTATTTAAGATTGCTTATCTGATTCCAAGTTATGCACTGAGTGTACTCAATCTTATAATTTTTAGGCTACTACTAAATATGATCAAAATGGCATCTATGGAACAGGTTCTAAAAGCTAGCCATTTACTACATCAGATAATTTTCTTACTGCAATGATCAAAGTAAAAGCTTTTTTTAGTTTAATTTTTCCAAGATTGAGATTTCCCCCCATCCCTCTTCCTCCTTTTTTAATAGATATAATAACATAATAACAAATTTAATATTTCTAATTTAAATATGAAAATAGGCACAATATTACAAATAAATGGTAGGTGGAGTATCTGATATGAGTGTAAACATATCTATATAGCCAGGCTACTTATTAAATTTAAATCCAAATCTGATGAATTTTGACTTCAACAAAATTATTTCATTGACATTCTAAAGTAGCTAACCAGGAACTTATGCAAGTTTAGAATATTAAAATACATTAAATTTGTAGAACTATTACTCGATTCAACTTTAAGATATCATAATTTATTATGGATTAGATACAGAATCAACAAATTGTGGATTGATATTTCAAAATATTTAATAGGGAGTAATAATTAATAATATCTAGCAATTTACTCTCTTATCAACTTCAGTTCCTAAAAGCTGCTAATCAATCTTTGTCGAGCAAACTTAATTAAGCATTTTGGAATATTAGATTGTCCAAGAAGATTTCACAAATCATTAGTCAGTTATAAACACTTTTAATTCTACACAAGTAATTATTATTTTTTACCAACACTTTTTCATAATATAAACATCAAATTTTTTGATTAATTATAGATTTAGTTATTTAATGTTTCTTTAATAAATTCAACGTTGGGACAATCATTTAGCTATTTATAGTAGCAGTCTAATATTCAAGTCAACATTTCTAATCTCACAATTGCAGGAAACGTTTGCTCTGATAATGCAAATTAAGATGATGACATAATCTCTGTTCTTTTCTCGGCAGGGTAATATACAGTTAGCAACATGCTTGTGAGCGGTAACTCGTTTTGTAAGAAGTCAATCTTTTCAACAGTTACAACTCTAACTCAAACCAACTAAATCTTTTCATTTAGCAATGTGATAGTTTAAAATAATAT
>JH720050.1:15200-48956 GCA_000231845.2 Tetrahymena malaccensis 436 | reverse complement strand
GAATATTAAAATTATGCATTTTATTGGGAGTTTGTTAAAATGGCTGAGAAATTAGCAATTATTTTAGCCTTAAATTTTTACTCTTAAAGTATTGTAACAAAAGCCATACTAGTCTTTATCGTTATTACAACTTATGGCATTCTTTCTTTGATCGTCCATCCTTACTAGGAAGCAGATATAAATGAAATAGATGTCAACTCTACGAATGTATGCGCTATAACAGTTCTTTTGGGTTTATTTATGTATGACAATTAGTTCTTTTACTTTGTTTATACCTCTTTGGCACTTATTGTAATTGTCAATTTATGGTTCATTTGTAAGATCTTAGGAAAAATTATTAGTGGTTATATTCCAAAGATCAGAGCAGCGTTACAAAAAGTAGTAGAAGCTCTTTCAAAGAAAATATCTTTCTTTAAAAGATTTGAGAAGAAAGAATAACAGAAAAAGTAAATGAAGCCTGAAGTTAAGCAAAGATACTAAGCACTTTTTAAGAAAATTTTATCCCTTAAACCATAAGAAAAGAAGAAAATTTTCTTAAATATTATTCAAATGCAAATAGGTAAATAAATAGTTATTAATATTTTTAAAAATAAATAAAATACATTTTTAAATATTTTAGTTGAATCTTACAAACACGTTTTTGGTGAACATGACGATCAATAAGAAAGTTTGATAGAGAAAAATAAAGAAGAATCAATTGACTAATAAAACAGATAGTTAGATACAAAATAAGTATTATAAGAAAAAAGTTAAGGAGATGGCTTAAATTAGAAAGAAATATCAATTGAGGTTTCACCTTAATTTGATTACAAAAACACAATAGAATAAATTACAAATTAAAGCAAAAATAACATCTAAGAAATTGAAATGCTGAAATTAGATAATAACAATACATACAATGGTAATATAATTAAAAGAATTTTAAAGTTATAGATTAAATTAATTATTATTTTTATAATTAGAAACAAAAGAAGATTTAACCAATAGAAATCTAAATTTTGATTCGAATGCTAGGCTTTTCAACCTTTAATTAAGACAAAAACCATAGAGTTTTAGTTAATTATAGATAGAAAATAAACCTAATTCAAATAATAATAAGCTGGAATAAATCAATAACGATACAGATTCAAAAGATATTATTCCTAATACTGAACAAAATTATACAAGTTCAAGCAATAGCAAGTCTGAAGAAAGTGAACCTATTGATCACGAGCAAATTCAGCTGGATTTACATGAAGGTGATAAAAATATAGCTTATTGAAAAAACAAAAATTGATCTTATAAAAATAATATATAAAAATATTTAATATTTATATGAAGAAAATCAAACAATTTATATTTTTAATCATATTTTTTAAATGAAATTATTATCCTTTCAATTTTATGCAAACTCTAAAAAAATTTAATGACATTGCAAAAAAAATTAATTTAGATAGATAGGTCATGAAACAAATTTTTGTTTCTAAATAACTCAATAAAATCAAAGAAAAATTAGTTTGAGATTTGTGTATTTTAAATTTGAAAACAGTATAAAATTTTAGAAAAACAATTATATGTGTCAGTAAAAACATAAATTCAATTTTGATTTATTTAATAATAAGTAAATTAATAATCTAATTTTTCGATAATATCAAGTTGAAATTTTGCTAATCTATTTGACACTTACAATTAGTTGATTATAACTGTTGATGTAATTAAGTATGTGATTTAAATAATCTAAAGAAATTTTTTTGTAAGAGTAACATATAATAAAAAGGAGAAATAAAATATTTTTTTATATCAAAAATATACTTCAAATAAAGTATTTCAATTAAATATGCTCTAAAAAAATATATTATCATTTAGGTGTATCAGAAAAAGGTCATTTGATATAAATTTAAATAGAAAAATACATTCAATTTAAAAGATTACTTCCTTCAATATTATTAACAAATTGTTTTTTCTAGAGTTTTGATTCATATTTTTAATAGGATTTTATATTTTATTGCTCAATAAAATATTATTAAGAAAAAATAAATTTTTTTTCTTAAACAAATAAGCAATCAATTTTTTAATGTTCCATTTGAATAATTGCTCTCAATATAATTATTTTATATTTAACTTTTGGTGCATATAAATGTCTAATTATTTTATTAGAAATTTGATAATTAACTAAGGTATAATTGAATTTATTAAAGTCTGAGGTTGTGTAAATCATAAAATAAAATATTGATTACAAATATTGAAGTCATTTATTATAATGGACTAAATTTTAACTAGTAAGTAAATTAATTAATATTTTATGTTTCTTTAATGAACAGTATTGCTACAAATAAACTTTAATATTCTTCCTTTCTATGTTGAATTAAATAAAATGAATTAAAATAATTTGTTGATATTATGAAACCACATTTTCTGGTTTAAAAAAATGGTAAAATTTCATTCTCACAGATTACTTTTGCAGAAAAAAATCTATTTTTTTCAAATTTAAAAGTACATATTTTACTCATTATATAAATTACTGGAATGTTTAAAGTTATAGAATAATAATTACAGACTAGAATTTATATATATATTCATGCAAAATGTAAATTTATTTTTACAGATAGTTAGCTAGCTGACAAACATTAATTATCACAAAAATAGCTAGTATCCTGTGATTTATTTAAAATAAAATGAAGGAATAACAACCATCTCTCAGCTTATATATAAAAGCGAAATAAGATATTATTTCTATTTATTAATTATAGATTATTGTTGGTCTCACTAAATATTGCAAATAAATATTTTATTTTTTATTGATTTTTTCTATAAAGGGGTATAATTATTATTTCAACAATCGTTTTGTGGTAAAAATTTGTCATTAAAAAAAATTTTAAAAAATCGCTTATATATCAAAATAAAAATTACTCTGCTTAAGAATTGGCAATTTATAAAAAATAATTGGAACAATTTTTAGCTTTTATTGTATTATTTATTTTTAAATAAATTTTATATGACAGGGAATATACCACAATTTGAAAACAGAGTAATTTAGCTCAATAATTATAGAAAAGTATTAGAGGAAAGGTTTTTTAAGATGATTCAAAAATGTATCTAATAGTTAAATAGTTATGACAAGAAAAAAATAAAATAAAAAAATAAACATATATTATGCCCGACCTGCGTAATACTAATCTTAATCGCTATAAAATATATTTAAATTAACTTCTTGTTTATAATTGTAAAAAATACGCTGGTTAGGAAATTTAATTAATAAAAGTGAATAGAAACTATTTTTAGCTTTGAATTTATTATTTATTTTTAAATGAATTTAATATGAAAGGAAATTTACCATACTTTAAAAAAAAGTAATTGAAGCTTAATAATTATAGAAAAGTATTAGAGGAAATGCTTTTTTAAAATGAATCTAAAATCCATCTAAAAAGATAAATAATTATTTTAAGAAAAAAAATTATTAAAAAATAATCAGCAAATAATATGAAAGGCCTAATACTAATCTTAATCGCTATCTTTAAAATTATACTTGGATAGTAATAATAATGTCCCCTTTTACAAATATATCAAAGTAAATTCATTAATTTGCTAGAAAAATCTCTCTTTTAACTCTTATTTCTAAAAAAATCAATAGACCCTTAGAACTGGATAGGTTTTACTGTAAGAAACTTTCTTAGGATACCATAGACGAATGTACTCTTAATCAATACAGTAAATACTACTAATTAAGATACAAGCATAGTTTATTTCTTAGACTTGTCATCCTTAACTGGAGAGTTTATCAATATTATAAAGAGTAAAATAATCGTTTAATCTTCTTTACTTCTAATAAACTAACAATAAATAATATTTAAAATAGCTAATTTTTATATTTCTGACATGTAATATAATTCTGTCACTGATTAAATAGTGGTTTAAACCTATGGTACTCTTATTTTTGCAGATCCTTACACTCTAAAAGCTCTGAGCTCTTTTTCAGTTCCAATGTTGATGTCTATTCAAGTTATATAAAATACTAACTTTATTCTAGTTACTAAAACTTATAATAAAGTGAATTTATTTGATTTCATTTAACAGAAAATTGTTTTATTGATGGATAATATAAATTTGGTTCAAACCTTTCCAGATAATTCTTAGCTTGCATAATACTATTCTAATTTCTATACGCTTACCAGTGGTGATAATATAGTAGTAACGACAAACACTATGGGTTTATTTACTTGGGGAGTAGACCCAATATTACTCAACGCAACATTCTATGGATATATTCCAGATTGTAAATTTTCACAATAGTTAATAAAAGAGGAATACATTTTTTTAATAATATAAATAGCTTAAGTTGTCTAAGAGGGTGATTATTACAGATGTTTCATAAAGCATCCAACATAAGATATTATTTTCATAGCTGGAAAATCATTAGAACTTATTGTAGTAAAAATAATAGACTTTAAGAAGTAACTTTTCAAAACTCTATTAAAAACTTGTAATATATTAGCCTCTTTAGTTATAAATATATTATTTAAAAAAGCAATTTACTTTATCTTTCATTTTTTTATTAATATTTATAATTTAAAAAGCATTAAATGGATATAAGACAACTACTGTTATCACAAGCATGCAATTTGTTAATTGTACATAAAATGGTACCTCAAATCCATGTCTTTTTTTAATATCACCATCAATATCCTATAAAGCAATTTTGTAGTTTAACAGTGATTTTTCTACCCTCCAGCTTGGAGCTATGTAAACAGTTGGTATAGCTTCTAATTTATAGTGGTATTTGTTAAAAGAAATTCCTGTTTTCTATATATCTTCTCAATATTATGTGACTATTTTTAACTATTAAACATAATAATTTTCATACGCTCTTTGTAAGATATAAATTTATTTTTAATCAAATAAGTCATAGATTTATTAATTTAAAATATAATAGATTTTTATGGAGATTATTATTAAAGAAGATATATTAGATAGCAAGAAGGTCAAACTGATAGATTTGTCTTTCTTTCATCAAATTTGCTCTTACTTTATGATAGAGGTAATTTTGCACTCTATAATCCTACAACCTAGAAAGCAAGGTTAAGTAATAGTGTCATGCTTAGATTTGGAAGCTTTTACTAAATAAAGAATATATTTGATTGGTATTTTATGAAAAATCAAACAACAACTTAGTAAAGCTTAATCTTAATCTTTCCTATATATCCACTTAATCAAACAGCAAATGTATTAAAATTTTTGTTCTATTTTATTTTTAAGAAAATTTTATGGAAATAAAGGTTACTAACATAACATCTTCTTTTGGATTAAATTGGTAAAGCGTTAATTAAAATTTAGATCCTTATTATTTAAATGGAAAATTTTGGGTCGCATTAGCATTTCCTACTAAAGCAAAAACAGAAAACTATCTTTTCCAGCTGATCAATTGCTTGTCAACCACAGAGAGGTATAATCTAACATCAAATTAAAGTGATGTTAGATCAATATAAACTGCATTTGCGATAGCCTCTTTAGAGGATGCTAGTAACTTAGAATTAATTGGAATAGATAATTAAGGGATTATTTACTCATGGGATTTAAGCAAGCCAAATATTCCATTTAAATACTCTATAAATTTCAGTAATTCATTTTATTTATTTACTTATTTTCTTATTTTACTTTCAAATTTGATTAATTTGGTTAATTAAAATTTTTTTTTATTTTAGATATTTATTGTAATTTTTGTGGACTTAATTTAATAACTTTACAAAAAATATTAAAAATACTAAAAATTAATTAAAGATATTTTATTCAGTTTTTAATTTTCTAGATTGTAAAAAATAATAAAAAATTCTATTTATTTTATCCTATAAAAAATAATTAAATATTTTATTTAGTAAATAAACTTATGCAAGTAGCTCACCATATTTTTGTGCTAAATATTTATAAAGTTTCCCCCTTTTTTGCTAACTTTTAAATCACTTATTTATTTATTATCTACAAATCTATGAATTTCTGAAGCTTTACTCTATTTTACTTTGTTAAATTAAGAAATTTTATAATTAAAATAAAGGTATATGCTTAAATTCATAAATTGGAGAGATATTTTACTATGGAATTAAAAAATATTTAATAGTTACATGTGATAATAACAATGCATATTCATTTGATCTTTTAACAGGAAAATATTAAAAGTTATTAACTTTAAGTAGCTAGCCTATAGCTTTGAAAACTTTTTCTAAGCCATAATTAGTTGCAATAGGAGACTCAAATACAGGAGTAGCTTCTATCTTCAAATTTAACACAATAACTTTGCTATTTGACCTATTTTTGCAGTTATCGTAAAGTTAAATTTACGATAGACTTATATACATAGATTTACTAAACGATTACACTATTTGGATACAATATGGTATGGGTAATATTTTTTACTCAATTAAAGATTGTTTGTCTGATTCTAGTCTATGTACTCAATGTACATAAAAGTATTACTTTTAGGCTACTAATTAATACGATTAAAATGGAATCTATGGGATAGGCACTTAAGACTAACCATTTACAACATCTCAGAGCTTTTACATGGCTATGATGAAAGTATTTATTTCTTTATTTCTATTAAATGATATTTTATTATTATTATTTTTTCTATATACCTAATTTTCTTGAATATTGATTTTTTTCCTATACATTTTTATTATACAAAAATAATTTTTCAAATTTCATGCTTAAGAAAGCATTCAAAAAGTAATTAAACACATTTAAATATTAAATTAGGCCCAATATTATCAGTAAACAGTAATTGGAATATCTAATATGAATGTAAACTTTTCTATTCAACCAGGCTATTTATTGAACTTAAATCCTAATCTGATGAATTTCTATTTCACTAAAATCATTTCATTAACCTTTTAAAGTAATGAAATAAGAACTTACGCAAGTTTACAATACCAAAACAATTTAAATTTGTAGAATTATAACTAGATTACATTATAAGATATTATTATATATTATGGATTAAATACAGTATCAGCAAATTGTGGGTTGATTTTTTAAAACATAAAATAAGGAGTAATCATTAATAATATCTAGTAATACCCTCTCATATCTACACCTATTGCTAAGAGTTGTCAATCAATATCTCTTTAATCAACTCAGTTGTCTATTTAGAAATATGAGATATTGAAAGAAGATTTCACAAATCACCAATCTTTTATTAATACTTTTAATACCACTTATGTAAATTTAATTATTTTTATTTATCTTTTAAATGTTAATTAATTCTAAAATAAATAGATTGAATTAACTAACTTTTCTATCGTTAATTCTACTTTTGGTTAAACCTTTAGCATATTATAATAACAATCTGATATTCAAGCGAAAATTACTAATCTTACAATATTTAATAATAATTGTTCTAATAACACTGACTAATTACATGATATAACATCTGCCCTTTTTTCTTCTGGATAATACGCTGTTGATGGTGTGCTTATTAGTCAAAACTAATTTTGTAAGAAATCAATTTTTTCTACAATTACAACTCTGTAACAAACAAATCTAACATTTTCGTTTAGCAACATTTTAGTTTAAAATAATCTTTTTTAAGCAAGAACTACTTATGTATTTTTTGATGCATTCTATTCAATGAGATAATCTCCTTCTCATTGGCTAAATTTAAATAATGTTTAGTTTATCAATAACCAATTATTTTAACAAAGTAATTAAGATTTAAATATTGCCTAATACTTTTAAACAAGCAAAATTGCCAATATTTAAATATAAAACACATACTTAACTGATCACTTTGACATTTAACTTGGACTATTTGAAAATACAAACTAAATCTTTATCAACGAATTTTATTGCATAAATAATGATAACTATCTAGGTCTTATTCCTAATAAGATAACAGCTGGATGCTTGCAAATCAAAGAAATTCAACTCGCCAACTTTACATAAATTTAAATTGCTAAAAAATAGACTCAAGACTCAAACTTAATATCTATTTTAAATAGTGAAATATAATAAGCAAATTTAACATTGTCAGGTGGCTTTTTTAGTGACTTATAATTATATTAAAAAGGTGTAAATACTTAAGCTATACCTTTACAGATTATTAGTAGTTATGAAATCTAAGTGGTACTAGACAATTGCACTTTTTAGAATATATTTTTAAACAGCGTAGAGTAAGCATTAACATTCTCCAGCACAGCGTTATATATTTTAAATTATGTTGGTACAATAGTAATCAGTAACTCTTAATTTTAAAATTCCTACAGTAACTCACTATATGGTTTTACCCATATTTAAACAGATACATTAATTTTAGATAATGTCACATTTAATAATTCTACGTTTACAGACGACTAATCTTTGTCTATGTTCAACTCTTAAGGAAGTATGATTAATGCTAAGGCTCATAACATAACAGTTATGAATAGTCATTTCACTAAAGCTACAGCATCTAAAGGAGCTTTTTTTTACTTTATGTCTATTGATCAATTAAATATCAATTTTACTAACGCACAATTTAGTGAAGGATATTCTTTATTGGATGGTGGTGCTATTTTCATAGATGATTAAGCCTAAGTTCTTAATTTTTATTGCAACAATTGCCAATTCAGTAATCTTTTCACTCTATCAAATAGTGCTTCTACTTTAGGATTATAGTAAATTTAATTTGAAAAATTTAGTTCAGAATTAATCAAAACTTAAATTAATATAAAATATTTATAATTTTATATTTTTCATTCAAATTTTTTGAATAAATATTGACAATTTTTATTATAGAAAGTATACTTAGAAATAAGCAGGTATGAGAAACACAATACAATTTTTAGGAGGATATATTAAAAATGTGAAAGGGGTTTCAGATAATTATTTCATAGATGTAGATAACACTGATATTTTCTTTTAAGACATAGATTAAATTTTATCAGAGGAATTCAGCTCATAAGAAGTGCCTTATAACTAATATATTAATAAAACTGGAGTTTCGCAGCAATCAACACTAATTAATTTATAAAACTCTAATTTAACTATTAATAACTGTAGTATTACAAATCTTTTGATTGATTCACCATCAGCATCTTTCCCTTTACTAATTAGCTCATCAAATTCTTAAATAACATTAAACAACACTCAAATACTAAACTCATCATTTACAACTAGTGTAATATATGCAAGCTAAACCTCATTAGATTTTTCATCAGTGAAATTTTTAGGGATTATCTAAAAGATCTCTTAAAATAGATTGATTTAATAAGATATTTTTTAAACCCCTTAAGCATCTTCATCTTCATTGATAGTAACATCAAAGTCAATAATAAATATCAGTTAAGATAGTCTTTTCTCTAACATTAAATGCACTAACAACTGTAACGGTGGAGCTATTTAAATATCCGAAGGCACATTAAATATTCAAAACGCTATTTTCTAAGATATTCAAGTAAAATATTTATTCAAAATATTTTTATTTTGTCATTGAAAAAAATATTTTATTTTTTTCTGAAAATCAAAATATTCAAAATAACTAAAAATAAATTATGTTTCTATATAAAATAAGTCTACATTTGGAGGTGCTTTGTATATAGAAGGAATAAATAATATTAACTAGATATCAAACACTTAATTTTCAAATTGCTTTTCTTAAAACGATGGAGGGGCCATTTACCTGATTGCTCTTTAAAATGATGTAAATCATCTGCTTTTTTTCATATTTTCAAGTTATAAATAATACTTTTTTTCATTAAATTAGAAATTTTCTTTGGTCCTAAATCAAACAAATTTCATTGGAAATTCATGCAATTCAAGAGGAGGTGCTTTCTATGTAGATTCTTCAATATTTAATTCTGCTTAGCAAAGTATCTAAATAAAGAAGTCAAAAATTATTAACAACAAAGCTAGTATTGGAGGAGGTATTTATTAACAGAATTTATCTGTAGATTCTTAAGAAAGCAATATTATTTCAAGTAATACTGGTTCTATATATGGAAATAACGATGTTTCTTATCCTTCATAGCTGAGAATTAGAAACATTGATTAATTCATGTAGCATAATAATGGTGTTTTTAATAAAGAATATATCGTAATAAATCAATTCAGGAGTGGAGCAAATTTATCTGATATTTAATTTGTATTGATGAGCAATAAAAACGAAATAATATATCCAGTTACATCAGATGATTACAATACATTTTAAATAAATGTTGATTTTGATAAAAATAATAAAGATTTGGCTTCATATCAAGTAAGTGGAGATGTGCTGGCAAAATATGATACGGGTTTATAAGCTTTCAAATTTAATAACATTACCATCATAGGCACTCCTGGCACATCAGCTAACATATCCTTTACTTCTAAATAAATCTACACATTAGACTTAGAAACATAAAAATTCATCTAAAACTACACATTTAATATTCTCATACACTTCAGACTATGTGGTCCTGGAGAACAAATTAATAATCTTAATACGGTTACTGAATGTGAAATTTGTCCTGCCAATTATTATTCTTTTGATGTTTCTAATTGTTAAGCATGTCCATAAGGTGCTACATGCTAAGGAGGAACAAATATGGTAGCTAATTAAGGGTATTGGAGAAAAAGTAATACAAGTAATTTATTAATTGGGTGCTCTAATCTACCAGAAAATTGCGTAGGCGGTAGTTTTGGAAATTCTATTTGTCATGAAGGTCACATAGGAGCACTTTGTGAAGAATGTGATGTAAATAAATAAAATAATTAATATGAATTCAAATATAAACTATTTAATTTTTACAGATTTTTGGTGAGCATTGGGGTAAACCATATGCGAAATCAGCAAAATATTCATGCACAAGATGTGATCAGATTAAAGGAAATGTCTGGATAGTTGTATTAGTGACGGTTTGGACACTACTGTCAATTTGTTTAGCCATCAAAGGAGATGTTGATGTTCTTAAATAAAAAGTTGCAGTTTTGGCAATATAAAAAAATATATTATTAAGAAAAAAATCTACTTTAAATAGAGAAAAGAGACCTACTATGTCAACTTAAAGAAACATATTTTCAATTATTTAGCAAGAAAGTAGGAATCTAGCAACCCCTCAACATTCATCTTAAGTCAAAATTGATTAAATTAAATTGATAAATGAAGAGGATAATTCAGGAATCTTAATTAAAATGTTTACTAATTATATACAAATAGTGGGATCTATAGCAACTTTTAACCTTTCTATTCCTTCAGGTAAACTTAATTATTTCAGTATTTGGTATTTACTTATTTATGCATTTTCAATTTATTTTTAACTTTAAAAATAATGAAGTCAACAAATTTATTTATTTTGGAAAATATTGGGTTTTGTAATTTCTTTCAAATTAAAATGTTTTATATTTTAACTAAAAAATATTTATCTAAAAGGTATTTTTGAATTTCCTCAATCAGTTGGATAACCTCTTAGTAAAACTATGAGTTCTCTTGATTGCGCTTTAGAGTAGATTAACTCAACTATCCCTATTATTTATCTTAGGCTTATGTTTTCTTTAGCTATTCCGATAGCCTACTTACTCATATTTTTAATTTTCTTGTTTATCTATTACATTTATAGAAATTGCAAAAAAAGCAAAGGATAAAGATATCAATTCCCTTGGTACATTTTAACAACCGCTATTATGTTTTTAATAATTTACATATAGCCTGATTTAGTTGCCTAAATTATTTCTTTGCTCTCCTGTAGATTAATAGGTGATACAAATTATATTTTATCTAATGTTTCTTATGTTTGCTATACAAAATAACATTAGTTCTATGCTTTTACTCTTGTTATTCCTATGTTAGTTTTCTGGATTTGTATACTCCCATCAATTTTATTTTTTTCTCTGAAGAGGAACAAAGAAAAATTAGAATCTACCGAAATTAAACTGAAATATGGATTTTTATATAAGGAATACAAAAGCTATGCATTTTATTGGGAATTTGTAAAAATGGCTCAGAAATTAGCTATTATTCTCGTATTGAATTTCTATTCTCAAAGCATAATTACAAAAGGAATACTAGTTTTTATTATTATCGCTTCTTATGGTATCCTTTCTTTAATAATACATCCCTATTAAGAGTCAGATATAAATGAAATAGATTTCAATTCTACAAACGTATGTGCTTTGACTGTTCTTTTTGGTTTATTTATGTATAATAATCCATTTTTTTACTTTGTTTACACCTCATTTGCAATTATTTTAGCTATCAATGCTTGGTTTATTTTTAAGATATTGAGGAAAATAATTAGAGGTTATATTCCTAAATTTAAGGCAGCCCTACTCAGAGCAGTAGAAGCTCTTTCAAAAAGAATATCGTATTTTAAAAGATTCGTGAATAAAACTGAATAAAGAAAGATTAAACCTGAAATAAAATAAAAATATTAAATGGTTTTTAAAAAGATTTTATCTCTCACACCTTCATAAAAGAAAAAAATCTTCTTGGATGCTATATAAAAATAATTATGTAAATTTTTTATCTTAAAATAATTATTAATATATTTTTAAATGGAATTAGGTGAATCATATAGACACATTTTCGGGGAAGAGAATAATGACTAAAATATTAATATTCAATAAAACAGATAATAATAATAATAGAAAGAGGATATCATCTAACCAAGCTATTTAACTTATAAAAACAGTGAAGAGAAAAAAAATAATGAGAAAGATGTCTCTATTGAATTAGCTTCACCTTTTAGCAAATACTAGGATACAGTAGAATAGTTAAAAGCATATGATAACAAGATATCATATGAAACTGAAATGCTTAAGTTTGGTAATAATTTATTCTATAAAAAATACTATTTATTAGTGTTTTAATCAATATTTATGGATTAATTTAAAGTTTATTTTTAAAAATAGATACCAAAGAGGAGAATCTATGCTCACCCTTAGATTTAAATTCCATAAAAACTATTAAGTATCAAAGTAAAATAAATTTACTATAAACAAAAAGTAAATTCAAAATAGAAAACTCTCCGAGCTCCTAATTAAACTAAATAGAAGAGCCTGATTAAATTGCACAATCCTAAGACACAAACTAAGATGAAAATATAAACATAAATATTTAAGATTATATCATAGGTTAATCTAAAGATAATAATAATATTGATTAAGAATAAATAAACTTAGAATTTAATGAGGGAGAAAAGAACATTACTTACTTCTAAAATCAAAATTGACTTTTTTATTTATGAATAAATTTTGAATAAATTTTACAAATGTATTTAATATTATAAAAATATTTTATATTTTATTATGTAGTAAATATTTTATTCAAAAAAATTTAATTCTATTCTCTCTAAAAAATAGTCATATTTATAATATTAATTGAAAAATAGTCCTATTTAAATTTTTTAAATAAAAAGATTTATGATGGTGTTATTTTACAAAATTTAATTTTTTAAATTTTTAACCTATATAATTATAATAGTTAAAAAAAATTGATAAAATATTTTTCCTTTTTCCACTTAATCTACTTACGTAAAAATTTCTTAAAGATATTTTTTAATTTAGCATTTTGAATAATAGAACGAAATTTACTTATTTTATTTTAAATATTTTATTATTTCTATTTTGAAAATAGTGATAATAAACAAGAATTTTAGAGTTGAATTAATGATATGAATCTTATTCTTTTTTATTTAATTTATTTTTTCTTTATTTATAAATAAATTCTTATAAATGCTAAATATTTTGTAAAAACTAATTAAATTTCCATAAATTTTTTACTGATTATTTTCAAAAAATAAATGATAATTCATAGTAATCATTATACAAATCTGCAAGATGTAATTAATTATTTTATTTTAAATTAATATCTCAATAATTTTTTTTTTTTAATAAAAAAAGTTTTAAAATTCATACCTTTAATCTCATATAAATACTAGTATTTCTCTCAGGTAAATTCCATTTTTATTATTCTTATTTAGCTGTCTTTAAGTAACAATTTTATTTCATAAAATATTCAAATCTATATTCTGTATAATTTTTTAAATACATTTATATTACTTTAACAAACTTCATTTTTTCAAATTTTGATATTATTATTAATCCATTTCTTATTATTTCAAATTTTTTTTTTTTCATTTTACCATCTCATTCTGGAATTTCTAAATTAATTTATTATATTTCCTTCTTCGATTATAAAAGGAGTTAGAATCTTGGTGATGAGGATATATTAGCATTAAGTACTGCTTTAAAAAGTTGCAGTAATCTCTTAAATTTGACACTCAAGTTATCGTAAAAACAATTTATTTCTTTTAAATTGCAAGATTTTTAAAATAAAAATAAATTTAAAAGGATTTTTATTTGATCTCTTTTGTTTTTAATATTGATTGCTTATTAAATTAATTTTTATTTCATTTTCAACTTTGCTTAATTTTTTTATAAATAATTTCATATTCTTTCTTCATTTTTTTCCCTTCTAGCTAGCAAAACTATCTAACTTACTATTTTTATTAACTTCAATATTTAAAAAGTCAAAATAAAATTGGTGAAATTGGTTGGTAAGGCTTAGGTTCTGCCTTATCAAAATGCACTAATCTCTCAAGTTTAATACTTGATATAGAGTAAAAGCAAATTATTTTTTTTTAATTTAGATGATTTTTGATATAAAAACTAAATAAAAATTTTATTTTTAATCAGCTTTTAATTTAAATTATTCAGTTTTGATTCAAATAATTTTTTCAATTTTTAACTTTTTCTTTTAATATTAATTAATTTCTTATAATATCAAATATTTTCTGTATTTTTCCTATAATATAAAAATGAATTTAAACAATAAAAAATTTTAATACGTTAACTATTTATTTAATTTATTTACATTTTGACACTGATTGTGTTTTTTGTATTTTATATCATTTTTATTTTCAACTTTTCTATCAATTCATCATTTTTTTCTTAATATTTTATATTTTTCTAAAACAAAAAATAAAATTTTTAAATTTATTTGATTTATTTTTTTTAGGAATTTAATTTCTACATTTTCATTTCAAATATATTTTTAATAAAATAATATTTTATTATTTGATGTTTTATCATCATTTTTAATTCAAAATAAATAGTTATATTTTTTTCACAAATAAAAAAGTAAGAATCGAATGGGTGTAAATGATATGGCAGAGTTAGGTTCTGGTTTAGCAAAAATCCTTTACCTCTCAAATTTGTAACTTAATCTGATGTAAATATAGTTTATTAGTTGATTGTTTTATTTTTTAAGATACAAATGAATTTAATACAATAAAAATATTTTTCTTAATTACTGTTATATGTTATTTTATTGCTTATTGATTATTATTACTATTATTTTATTCACATAAAAAATTAAGCTTTTGAATTTTAATTAATGATTTTCTATGTTTCTTGTTTTTTCCTTCAATATTTACTACAATTTATAAAAGAGACAATAAAATTGGTAATAATGGTGTGTTAGTGTTAAGTTCTTGTTTAGCGAAATGCATTAATCTATCAAGTTTGACACTTTACCTAAGGTGATCATAATTTATTTTTATTGTGTTAAAATATTTTTATTATTAAATTGATTTTAAAAGGATTAAACTCTTTGTACTATTTATTTATAAACCTTTATTAGATTAATTTGCTTTTAAATATTGATTATATTTTTTTTAGATCAATTAAATTTTTAATATCAAAGGTTTAACAATATGTTAATTTTTTGTTATTTCATATTTTTTCTCACTTTTTAATTAATAATAAATCATATTTATTTAAATATTTAAAAAGTAATAATGAAATTAGTAATGAAGGTGTCTCAGTCTTAGGTTTTACTTTAGGGCAGTGTAATAATCTCACAAATTTAAATCTTGATTTACAGTAAAAATAGTTTATTTTTGTTTATTTTTATATTTTTTTACCGAAATGAATAAAAAGCAATAAAATATTTTTTATTTTATTTATTTGATTATTTTAAATTAAATCATTTCTAATTTTCAAACATAATTTCATTATTAATTAATTTATTATTATTTCATTTTTTGTTACCTTCTAAATAACTTATAAACTAACTACATTTACTTTAATATATAAGTATAAAAAATAAATTTGATTCTAATGGTGCATAAGATTTATGTTCTAGTTTAGCAAACTGTGCTAATCTCTTAAATTTGTCACTTTACTTGTAAAAACAATTAATTTCTTTTGGGTCATGATATTATTTTTTTAAAACATAAATCTCTTTTTAATTTTAAGTTTTTTTCTGATTTATTTGCTTTTTTATAAATATAGTATTTTATTTTATTTAAAATGCTTTTAATTTACAACTTTTGCTTTTATTATTGATTTGTTTGTTATTATTTTATCTCATCTCATTATTTTCCCTTCTAAATAACCCTATCTAAAATATATATTCTCTTCAATATTTAAAAAGAGGATTTATTTTTAATGAAAATGGTGCATCATCCATAGGTTCTCCTTTGGCAAAGTGTGTCAATCTTTAAAAATTAAAACTTTATTTACAGTAAAAAAATTTGTATATTTAAATTTTAATAGTTTTTTAAATTAAAATTAATTTAAAATAATAAAATTCTTTTCCTTTATATACTTTGATTTGGTTTTTTAATTTTAATAATTTTTATTTTCTAACTTTTGCTTTCATTAATTAGTAAACTTTTTTTTAATAATTTCATTTTTTTCATCTTAACTTCACAATAATAAACCATCTTATTATTTCTTCTTAAAAGTGGTCATACAATTGGTTAAAATGGTGCATCAGGATTGTGTTCTGCTCTAGTAAACTGCACTAAACTCTAAGACTTAACACTTATACTCCCGTAAAAATAATTTGTTTCTTTTGATTAAAATATTTTATTATTTGAAAATCAATTGAAAACAATACAAAAAAAATTCTATTTTAATTAAAATTTTGCTTTAATTGTATTTTTTAATTTATAATTTTCAATTTTTACTTTTATGATTAAATTATTCCTTTTTTGACAATTTGATTAATAAACTAATTGAAAACTAATTATATTTTTTTCAATATTTAAAAAGTAGCAGTAAAATTGGTGATGAAGGTGTATCAGCCATAGGTAGTCATTTAGCAAAAATCACTAATCTCTCAATCTTGAATCTTGATCTTTGGTAAAAACAGTTTATTTATTTTTTATTGTGATATTTTGAAATAAAAAATTACTTAAAAGGAAAAAATTCTGTTTATTTTTCATATTTTTTATTTATTTTTTGCTTTTTAATCTATTTTTGTAAACATTTTAAATTTAATTTAACTTTGGCTTTAGTTATTAATTTATTTTTATTTGTTTTTCTTTCTAAATAAATAAATAATTAATTATATTTGTGTAAACTATTTAAAAAGTAAAAATTAAATTACTCATAATGGGCTATCTGACTTAGCATTTGCTTTAATTAAGTGCACTATGCTTTCAAATTTGACACTTTAACTTGAGTAAAGGAAACTTATTTTTTTTAGATTATGATATTTTTAATATTAAAAGGAAAATAAAAAAATCAAAAATATTAACTTATTTTTAATTTAAAGATTTTTTTATTTCATAATTAATTCATTTTCTATTCAAAAATTATATTTTCTTTAATATGTAAAAAGCTCAAATTAAATAAATGATAAATTTGTTGTATCTTTAGGTTCTTGTTTAATAGATTACACTAATATCTCAAGTTTGAAATTAAATTTCAAGTAAAAACATCTTATTTGTTTATGGTTGCACTACTTATTATGCTTTTTTGGTTTAATCATGTTTTTTTTTAATTTTACTTTCTCATCTAATTTATTTAATATATGTATTTTCTCCATTTTTTCTTATCAAATAATTCATAAACTTATTCTATATATTTTCTTCAATAACAAAAAGATACAATTAAATTACTAATGAAGGTGCTTTAGGCTTTGGTTCTTATCTAGCAAAATGCAAAAATCTTAAAAGCTTAGAACTTATTTTAGAGTAAAAATTATACCTGAATTGAAATTTAAAAATTTTTAAATAAAAAAGAATTTAAAAAAAAAAACTTATATTTATTTTAAGCTTTTTATTTGATTTATTTACATTTTGATTTTTTTTTTTGTGTTTTTTTTTTGTTATGATAATTTTTTGTTGTTGTTAATTTATTAATTTCTTATCGTTTAATATTTTCCTTAATTTTGCTTATAAATAAATAATTATTTATGTTCAATATTTATAAAGGTATAATTAAATTGATTATAATGGTGCATTAGGATTAGTCTCTGCTTTAGTGAAGTGCACTTATCTCTTATAATTAAGAATTTCACTTAGGTAAACATATTATTTTTTAATTTGTAATAATAAATTTTAGTAATAAAGTGCAATTAAATTAATAAATTTTTTTTTTTTTGATAATAAACATGAACTTTCTTTTTTTAATTTTATTTCTCTATTAAAAATATTAATAAATGTTTTTTATCTTACTTCTACTAATTTATTTTTAGATTTAAATAGGTTTAAGAATCACAAAATTTAATAACGAAATGTCTTAAAGCCAAAAGATTAGTTGTCGAATAATTAAATTTTTAGATATATGATGAATGAATAATTTTAAGAAAGTTTAATAATTTTGTACTTTCATAGTAGATTAATTTAATTAAATTTTAAAAATATAATTTTCTAATATTTATAATTTAATGTTTGTATATAAATGAGATTTAAGAAAGATTAGTATGAAAATTACTTTAACATATATCTTGCTTTTAACATATAAATACAGCTTTCATCCACCAAATATTTATAAAAATATATTATATTAAAACTATGAAATAATGATAGTTTAGCTTAAACAAGAAATCTAAATATTCAAACATTAATACCATCACTATTTGTAATGAAATAAATTATCATTTGTTCATTTAAACTAGTTAAGGGGGTATTATATATAGATTAATTATAAATGAGGTGCCTAATTAGAATTTTTTTAAGACTCAAGAGATATTTAAAATATACCCAGTTCCATACCGCCACCCTCTTCATAATAAACAAAATATTATTTTAATAGCTTATTATCAAATATTTTTAGAGAACAACAATTTAGGATTAAATTATTATATAAAGCTAAATATAAGATAAATAATCTGATTTTAATTTTAACCTTTATGTATGTTTTAATTTATTTATTTATAATTTAAGTGTTTTTAAATTTTTAGTATTTGTAAATTTAATTTTGAAAAAATTTAATTAAATTTTGCAATTTTGTGCAAATTTCATTTTTTAAAAAAGAAAGGCAAAAAAGAGTTCATTACAAAATAATAAGTTAAATTAATAGCAGGTTTAGACATAGCAAAATGGGGTAACACTAGGCTAAAGTTTCTTTATAACGAAAATATTCTTTTGGAAGCATTGAATAAGATCCAAAAATTTCATAAGAAAATGAAATAATTGAAAAATAATTAAAAGAGAGAAAACCAATATCCGATGAAGCAGATATTAGTAAAATATAACTTTCTTTGTATAAGAAAGACTTTTACCTACTGAAACTGAACTACTAGTTAAATTATTTTAATAATGTTTACTTATCTGATGTTGAAGGAGTTTCTTTATCTCTCCTGTAAATTATAGGTTTATAGGGCACTAACAATTTCTTCAATATCATAGAGTTTCTTAGTAAACTAAAAGAGATTAAACGTATGCAAATTGATATTTTAGATATTTAGGAACCATATCTTTCACATTTTATCAATTCAATAATTCAAATAAAGACTTTGTAAGAATTAACTTTATCTTCTATTGATGACTCTTCAGTAAATCAATCTCATTTTTAGTAGATTATATAATGGATTAGCGAATAGTTAAGCATGAAAAAGCTCACTTTAAGCTTGAAGTTTAAAATGCATATTAATCATTAATTTTATAGCTAATTTGAAAATTTATTTTTCATGGAAAAACTAAGATTAGAGTTTACAGAGTACTGTATAATCTCCTCAGAAGGCTTAATTGAACTAGGAAAAGCCATTTCTAAGTATTTTAGGTTAACTTTATTAACTATTCAGATTATAAGCAAAGAATCTCACATTGATTCAAATTCGATTAGGCATTTTGCTCAAAATTTTTAACAATTATAAGCTCTAGAGTAGTTTTCTTTTTCTATAAAATAACAAATTTTCAAAGAAGATGATATTGACAGTATTTATAGTATTTTGAACTACACTTTGAATATCAAATCTTTCTAAATTTACATAGAAACTCTTGAAATGAGCTCATAATGCTAATAATATTGGCGAAATGAATCTTCATAGCCTAGTCTCTTAAAAAAAATAGAAACACTTAAATATTTGATCATAAATATTGAATTAAATAATACAAATTCTTATTGTATAAATTCTTTGAGCAGAATTCTTCTTCAATTAAGCAATTTAGAGACTTTAGAAATAAATATTGGGCAAAATGGAAATATATAAGAATAAGATTATATTTAACTTTTTGAAAGTATTCAAAATCTATCTAATTTAAGAGATCTATAAATCAGCCTTTCTAAGGACAACAATTTTAGTTAAAAGTCGGCTTTCAATTTTAGTATTTGCTTAGGATTTTTGTAAAAACTCAAAAGATTTTCATTTTCTGTAGATGAATCTATAAAAGTTGATAACATCTCTGTTTAGTGCATTTATGAGGGATTACAGAAACTAAAAAAACTAAAGCAACTTTTTATTTAGGTAAATAATCCATATCAGATCATTTTTATAGGTTTATTGTAACTATTAAATAAACTCGATGAAGATGGCGTATAATTTTGCTATGTTGAAAAAATACTATTTGAGAGGCAAATTCAAAGAAATAGTATATCAAAATTAAATTTGCATTTGAGTAAATTTAGCGAAATTGGGATATTAGGACTAAGTCAAGGATTGTCTTAATTAAATTAATTAGAGTATTTTCATTTAAAGATATAAGAGTCTCACATAAATTCATAACAATATAAGATATTAGGAGAATCATTAATAGGCATGAGGCAGCTCATTTGCCTCTCTCTTGATTTTGATGAGAACGACACAAATATCATTATTGATTTTGGGATTTGCTTGTAATATTTATAGAATCTAAGATTTTTAGTTCTTGCTTTGAATCAAATAGAAGGAGTCTAAATTTATTTACCTAAAATAAAAAGCCTGAACAAACTCTCTTTATAACTTAAAATAGAAGAAAAAAATCAGCAAGCCTTTTTGATAAATTTAAATTAATTAAATAACATTTTAAGTTCTCAAAATAATTTAATTTATTTCAACTTCGAAATTTAGTGCTCGTCTAACATTAAATTGTATTAAGATAATTTATAAATTTTAACTGGCAGTTTAAAAAGTATTCTATAATTAAATCATTTTAGGCTAGTTGTGAAAGAAAAGTAAGTTTTATAAGACTCTCTGTTTTCCTTAAGTGATTATTTAATTAAGAATCTCTGTTCATATTCTATATATCTTAAATAACTTTAAATACTTACTTTATCAATTTAAGAATAAAATTTCTTATAAGAATAGTCACTATTATTACTTTCAGAAGCCTTGCCAAATTTTGCTAACTTAAATTAATTACATTTGCATATAGATAAGTCAAAGTATAAACTCCATACTTCTACTTTTAGTTAACTTTTTAAGAGTTTTAATAATCTTAATTAGTTGAAAATCTTGAGCATTTTTATTTTCAACTTACAATAAATCCCTATACCAGAAGTAGAAAAAGAATTAACACCTTCCTTAGTTTAAAGTTTAGCATAAAAGCATATTTCCATTCTTACTCTTAACCAGGAATTAACAATGATAAGAAAAAATAGATACAAAATAATAAAAAAATTATCAACACTTTTTTATTTATAATCATGTAAGCCTTAGAGCTACTACTGAATAAACTATAATTAGCAGTATTTTAACTATAAAAATCATTGATTAAATAAAATTATTATCAAAATGGTTAAATATTTTTATATTAAATATTGTAAATTTATTAATAAATCAACCCCTAATCTCTATTTAAATTCGATATAAAAAGTATTTAAAAAGAAAAATTTAAAGAATAAGTATAAATGTAGTTTTTTTATTTGTGAAAGAAAGATAAACATTGAAATTTAATCCTTTATTTTGTTATTTTGCATTTAAAACTTTTGCCATTTTGAAATTTTGACTATTGAATTTTAAATTAAAATGAGTCATATTACTAAATGATTCAAAAATAATAGTCATTAATATATATAGTAAAAGGAGACATCCAGCACAAATCAGATATCCAAGGCTAAACTCCTTCCAAACCCACCTATATAAATCATTTATTAGTATACTTGTCACTATAGTTAATGTGTAATTATATTTCTATATTGATATATAGTATAATTTATTATACATATTTAAAAATAATTAAAATCAAATAAAATTTTATTTTTTAATTTAATTAATTAATATGTAATTATTAATATGCTATCTGGTATTTAAAAGTATCTAAATCAGCAGATTTTCATATAATTTTTCACTGGAATGTACAGGATGCTTTATGTCTGTACAACTATTACTTTTTAAATAGCATAAATAATTTTTAATTATAAAATAATAATTTTTGACGAAAAATAAACATCTATTTTAGAAAAGATAAACAAACAATTTTTATTTTAAATTTTTCATTAAAATATTTTTAAAGATAATTAATTTCCTATTTAAATGTAATAACTTAAAAAGAATTAGCTATTATATTTATTATCTAAACATAAATAAATATAATGTAAACATCAATAAATATGTAAATAAATAATAAATATTTAAGTGATTTTTTATCATATTAATTTAAATTTTTGATTTAAGAATTTTTTAATCAAAGTAGAATTAATAGTAATTATAAAATGAAGAATTAGAAACTGATAACTGTTTTAAAAGTATTTCCAAGTTAAAAGCAATCACTATCTTATAATGCTACTCCTTGTATTGAGGTTTATCCATTTGGGCAAAGAATGCAAGAGTTTGTTGATCCAGATTGAGCTTTAGAAGGATCTCCATAATACCCTACTTAGCATTAACAAGAATTCGTATAAATATTCCATGGTGTTGTTCCATCACTAATATCATAGCAAGAACATCCACTAAAATCATTTAAAATTGAAGATCCAGGTGGACAACTTTAACATGGAATTCCTCCTACAGAAAACATTCCTGAAGGACAACTACTACAGCCAGAAGTTCCACCCTGAACATTTGAAACAATTCCTTAATAACCATTTTAGCAAGTACACGTAAATTAATTTTATGAAAGTTATATAGCATTACTATCAAAACATACACAATTAGATATTGTTCCTACTTAATTTTATATAGGGCTAAAAGAATTAGCTGGACAAGGTAAGCAAACAGCAGCGTACGCTTAAATATTTTGTTAAGGTGGAAAAGCTGCAAGTGACATATAATAATTAGGAACACAAATAGTACAAAAAGAAACATCAGTAGGAGTTGTAGATGGGATTAAAGTACCTGAACCTGTTGGACATGGAGTACATTAAGCAGAAGTAAAAGGTTTAGTATTAATTGCTGCAGTATTCATGTAAAAATTCAAAGAACATTAATTACACACATTAATATTTGCTAAAGGATTAGTATTTCCATTAGCAGAATTATTTGGAGTAGTTGTATTTGTTCCTGATGGGCATTTAATGCATTAACCACCTACTTCCGCATTAGTACCATAATATCCTTGCATGCATAAGCAATTTCCTGTAGTTCCTTAAGCATTTTAAGCACACTAAGAAACTACATAACTGATTACTTTTAAATATACTATCAAAACTAAGAAAACTCTCATTTTGCTATAAAATAAATTAATGTAAATAATAATGCTTTATAGTTTTGTTCAAAAAATCTTAAATAATTTCTTACATCAATTTTTAGTTGATTTTTCTTATTCTCTATGAAAAAAAAAGAAAACAAGAAGGCAAATTAATCAAAATTTGATTTTTTTTTTTTTTTCCAATCAAAAGACTATGTAATAAACATTTATGTTGGAAAATTTAATATTTTTTTCTCATTTCTATGATTAGATGAATTGCTTTATTATCAATAAATAAAATAATGTTACATCACTTTAAATCCACCAACTATAGTAGGAAAATGATAGTTTAAAATTTGAATTTCTTTTTTTAATTATTACTTCTTAAAGTTAGTAAAGTAATTTGAAAAATTAACCTAAAACAAATAATAAATACTTTGAATCCTTATTATTTTAGGATTTACAAATAAATAAATTAATTAATTATTTTAATACAGATGAATATTATTATATATTTTTAAATGTTTTTTACATGCATTTAAACAAAATTTAATCTGGTGAATTGAAACTTAAATAAATATAAAAACAAATATGATAAAAAAGAAATTTCAAAAAGAAAATAATAACAAACTGATTAAGCAATTTAAATCAAATTACATTATGATTAGCTTTTGAAAAAAAGAAATTTATTAAATTTTTGAAGGATTTCATTCATTTAAAATCAAAGTAGAATTAAAATACAAATAAATATAGCAACATAAAACTTAATTACTGTTTTAAATGTGGTTCCAGAAAAATAACAACCATTTTAGTCAATAGCTACCCCTGCTATCGAAGTGTATCCAATAGGGCAGGGACTACAAGAACCTGTTGAACCTGATACAGCTTTTGAGGGGTCTCCATAATAACCAGCAGCGCATTAGCATTAATTCACATTAAAGCTCCAAGGAAGTGTACCTGTACTACTATCATAACAGGAGCACCCACTAAAGTCACTCAAAATAGAAGATCCTGGAGGACACAATTAGCAAGGAGTTCCTCCTATAGAAAACATGCCTGAAGGACAGCGAGTACAACCAGAAGGTCCTCCTAGAACTTTTGAAACAGTTCCATAATAACCATTTTAACAGGTACATGTTACTTAAATTGTGTTAAAAGGGAGAGAATTTTAATCATAGCAGGTACAATTTACAAGAGTCCCTATTTAAGTTTATAATGGGCTAGATGAGTTTGCTGGGCAAGCCATACAAATAGCTGGATATGCTTTGACTCCAGGAATAGGACTAAAAGCTGTAACAGTCATATAATAATTAGGAACACAAATACTGCAAAAAGAAACATCAGTTGGTGTTGTTGATGGAATTTAAGTACCTGAGCCAGTAGGGCAGGGAGTACATTAGGCAGAAACAATAGGTTGAGTAGTACTAGCAGCAGTATTCATATAGTAATTTAAAGAACATTAATTACATACGCTTATATTTGCTTAAGAATTTGTATTGCCATTGCTAGAATTAGAAGGTGCAGTTGTATTAGTTCCAGAAGGACATTAAACACATGATCCACCTACTTCCGCATTATTACCATAATATCCTTGCATACATAGGCAATTTCCAGCTGTCCCTTAAGCATTTTGGGCACATTGTGAAACCACATAAATTATAGATTGAATTAAAACAAGTAAAATTAAATAAACTTACATATTCTTCTTTAATTTAATTATGATGAAAAAAGGCTTAATAATTTTGATAAAGCAATCCTAAATTATTTTTTTGTTATTTTTTTAATGAAATTTATTCTTTTTCAAAATTAAGAAAAAATAAACAAAATAAATTAATTTAACATGCATTTCATTTTTATAAAATCTATGATTTTTATTCAAATAATAAACAATATTTTTATAATGCTTGGCTATTTTTGAATAAATTATCTCTACTTTTTTCAACTGAAAAGTAATATAAATAAGTGTATTTAAATTGAATGGATTATATAAATATATTTAAATGAATTTAAATTTTACCATTTTCCTTAATTTAGCATTTTAAATGGCTTAAAAGGTAATTAAAGTTATAAAATAAAATTAAAAATAATAACCACATATTGATTAATTAACTATTTCTAGGCATATAAAATAATATTTAAATAACATATAATTTATTTTTTTATTATTAGATTTAGGAACGATATATGTTCATTTTCTTAACTGGGTTAATAGAAGGTTTTTTTTAGAAAAGTTTTTAAATATCATATTTCTTAAGAATTAATATGGTACATAATATTCTATTTCTCCTAAAATTTTATTTTATTTTACAAAATATTTGAAAAGTTATTTATTTGTGAAAAATGAATTCTATTCTATTAGATTGTTCAACTTGGAAATTTTATCTTTTAAACAAAATGATATCATTTAAATTTTATATTTTCTTTTATTTAATTAAAAGGCTTTAATTTTGTTTGAATAATCAAGGTATTCGTAAATAGAATATAATATTTAATAAAAAAAAAATTGACTAAAATACAAATATTAAAAGCTGCTAGGGTAAAACTTGAATCTATTAATTAGTTAAAAAATAGGAATTAGCATTTTTCAAACGAAAATAGCTTCAAAAATGCTTTTTTTTAATCAAAATATATATACGAATATTTAGTGATTATTATAATAAGAAGCTAATTTCTAATTTTTTCACCTATATTAACACATTCACTTATTTAGATTCAAAGTAGAATTAAAATATAAGCAAAAAACACAGCCTAAAATCCTATAACTACACTAAAAGTTGTTCTAGAGAAATAGCAATCACTTTCTTAAAGGGCTACTCCTACTATCGAAATATATCCATTACGACAATTGCTACAAGAATCTGTTGTCCCTGACACTGCTTTTGAAGGGTCTCCATAATAACCTGCACTACACTGACAAGAATTAGTATAAAAAGACCAAGGATTTACTCCAGTGCTACTATCATAACAAGAGCAACTACTTAAATCATTCAATATTTAAGATCCAGGAGGGCAGTATTAGCATGGAGTTCCTCCTATTGAAAACATACCTGAAGAACAGCGAGTACAACCAGAAGATCCTCCTTGAACACTTGAAAAATTTCCAGAATAACCATTTTAGCATGTACATTTTGTTTAAGTTGCTGAAAATGGGAGAGCATTTTCATCAAAACAAGTACAGTTAGAAAGAACTCCAGTTTAAGTTTATAAAGGGCTATATGAGTTTGCAGGACATGAAATACAAATAAATAGCTGAGTAAGCTTTAATACCAGCTATTGGATTAAAAGCTACAACAGTCATATAATAATTAGGAACACAAATACTCTAAAAAGAAACATCAGTTGGTGTTGCTGATGGAATTTAAGTACCTGAACCAGTAGGACAGGGAGACAGGTAGTACATTAAGCAGAAGTAATAGGTTGAGAGGTACTAGCAGCAGTGCTCATATAGTAATTCAAAGAACATTAGTTGCATACACTAATATTTGCTAGTTAGTTTGTATTTCCATTTGCAGAATTAGATGGTGCAGTTGTATTAGTCCTAGATGGAAATTTAATACATGATCCTCCAATTTCTGCATTTGTACCATAATATCCTTACATACATAGGTAATTTCCTGTTGTACCTTAAGCATTTTGAGCACATTGAGAAATTACAGAACATATTAATTCTAAAAAAACTATCAAAATCAAATAAAACCTCATAATCAGTTTATTTAATATTTATCTGTTAACCTAAAACGCGAAATTTTAATTATTATTAAATTAATATTGAATTTAATGTTTTAATTCAATCAAATTTCTTTTAAATTTGTTAGTAAGCAAAGTCATAACATAAATAAATTTCCCTTTTTTTTACTATTATCTAAATGATAAATACACATTCAAAAAAGGTGTAATTACCTTCAATTTCTCATATTAGTTGTATTTGTTATTAATAAATTAAATGTTTTCTAGAAAAAAATCTAAATTTTAGATTTTAATTTTCAATTCTTTCTTTCTAATCCGTTATTTTTAGAAAATAGCATCTATATTTAAAGATGCAGAGCAAGGTTAATTAAAAATAAAATACTATATATTCTCTATAATAATAACAATAAATTTATTCTAAATTGTTAATTTCAAAATATCTTTTTAAAGAGAGTTTAATGAAAATAGTCTATATAACAGTTCATTAAATTAGAAGAATTATATTATGGGTTAAGAAGCTAAATCATATATTTATTTAACATTTTGAAACATAAAGCATATTCATTCATTATAAAAAATATTATGAGATGAATAGTTAATTTATAAAAAGTATGTTCATGTTGAATTAATTATATAGTAACAAATAAATATTAATTACATTTATTCTATCTTTTTAAAGTTATTGAATTTGGTTAAGTTTAAAAGAATTAAAATCTTTTAAATTTAATAATATCAATTACTTTATTTAGATTAAAAATAAGTTCAAAAAACAATCACCATCAAGAGTAAAAAACCAATAGAAACTTTAATAATATTTTAAAATGTAGTAGCTACATATCCTTAGCAGTCTGTGATTAATTAAGATCCAATTGCTGAGGTTGATCCATTCGGACATGGAAGACAAGAACCTGTTTATCCTATTGTACTTCTAGAAGGACTTCCATAATAGTTTTTATCACACTTACAAGTATTGGTATCTGCACTCCATGGAAGTGTTCCTATACTAGTATCTATACATTTGCATCCTCCGTTATCTGGGTTAACTAATGAACCTAAGGCACATGTAGTACAGGAAGCTCCCTATGTTGAATATTAGTTAATGTTGCAAGGAAAACACCCACTAACTTAATTCTTCGATGTATTTGGAACCCCAAAATATCCATTTGCACATATACAAGATGCTTAACTTGTACTTATAGGTGCTGCATTAGGGTCAAAACATACACAAGAAGAAATATCTGTAATAGTAGAAGTAGGTAAACTAGATGAATTAGCTGGACAAGCATTGCACTTTGCAGGAGTTGGATCTACTCCATTTGAAGCAACTACAGCTAATTTAGTCATGTAAAAACCTGCTTAACATTAATTGCATTAAGAAATATCTCCAGGAGAGTCAGGTCCAGGTGAATTTCCTGAACCAGTTGGGCAAATCGTGCAGATTGCAGCAGCAGGAGTATTTCCTGAAGAAGCAGTAACTGCTGCTTAATTCATGTAATAATTATTTTAGCAAATGTTGCACTATGAAATATCACCAGAATTTGAAGGAGGCTAATTATTGCCTGAACCTGCAGGGCAAGGAAGACACTAAGCAGAAGAAGAAACTCCTCCATTTGAGCTAGTTATTGCTTATTAAGTCATATAATAGTTTTAAGAACATAAATTACACTAAGAGACATCTCCCGCTGTTGAAGCACCATTAGAATTTCCAGTATTAGCTGGACAAGGAGAGCATTAAGCTGATTATGGAGCTACCCCATCAGAACCAGAAACAGCTTCTGCAGTCATATAGTAATTAGGTAAACAAATATTACATTAAGAAATATCTCCTAAAACATTTGGTCCAGATATATTTCCAGTCCCTGTAGGGCAAGGCAAGCAGGTAGCTGGAGATGGAGTGTCTGGATTAGCTGCATTTTTCATGTAATAATTTTATTAACATTGATTACAAATGCTCATAGTAGTATTAATATTTGAATTTCCATTTGCTAAGTTAGAAGGTGTTGGAGTTGTAGATCCTGTTGGACATTATTTACAATAACCTCCAACTTCTGCAATACCACCATAAAATCCTTAAAGGCAAAGGCAGGTACCAGGTGTTCCAAAGGCGTTTGGAGCGCAGCTTTAATTTTATGCATTTCTTAGAGTAAAAAATGAAATAAATATAACGAAAATGAAAATAATTTTCATATTTTAGACTAGTGAGTAGAATAGAGATTTTTGTTTTTAGATTAATATATAAGAAAGATGAGATTATCTGAATTTTATTGAGATGTTAATAAATATAATGAAAATTTATTTGTCATAATGTGCATTTAAATTAATTTATTTGAATGAAAATTAAAAAGGTAGAAGTAATAAATAGAATAAGTAAATTTCTAAATATTTCTGATAATTTATTTATTTTTCAATCCATACAAATCAAAGGAAAATTAAAATATTTTAAAAATTTTCTACTAAAAGCTTAAAACCATTAAATTTCATATAAATTTTAAAAAACATTATTAATTTTCATTTGTTTTAACTTAATTTATTTTAGAAAATTAGAATTCGCTTATCGTTATAAAGTTTTTTACTTAGTTAAAAAAAGGAAATATTACAATTAAAAAAGAATGTTTCAATTCTTAAAATTAATTTAAAAATGGTTTATTATTAAAAAAATCTAATATTTAAAATGAAATTATTTTTTATTAATTTCAATTAAAAAAACAATTAAAACTTAAAAAAAAAATACATTTTTTTAGATAGTCTTATAGTTTTCTAATTATCAAAGGTACTTACAAACCTTATTCATTATATCCTATATATAACATAGGTATGTTTATTAAAGTTATTTTTAATTAAATGGCAACAAGCCTTAATGTTTGATTAATAATAATGTTCAATTTATTTATTTTCTTTTATAAATGCTAATAATTTAATGAGAAAAATAAAATATAAGATTTCCTAATTAATAAAAAATATCTTGTATCAGTAAATTTAGTCTACTCTTATCTATTTTTATTAAGAAAAATGGGGCAAAAATAAAATAAATAATAAAAAAATAAGGATGATAGATATGGCAATAAGGAAAAGGTTTATTATCATATTCATCTATTAAATACATTTTTTTTAAATAAAATATTAGTAACCTATAGAATTGGAATTTAAGATGGCGTAAAAAAAAAATTATTCCAAAGTTCAGTTTTCAAAAGTTTCTTCATCAAGATTAAACTATTCAAAGAATATATGTTTATAAATCTATTTAAATTTATCTTTTTTGTTTTAACAGCCAATAACAAATTGATGATAAAGGATTATCAGATTTAGCAATCAAAATAGCTTCTAATAAGAGTCATCTAAAAGTTTTGAAACTTGATTTAAGGTATTCTTCATAATTTATCTAAGTTTTTACCAATTAATTAATATAAATAAATTGCTTAATCTTAAAATCCAATCCTAAACAATATATTATCATCTTCATAAAAAAAAAATTGATATACTTTATATTAATTGTTGTATTGTCTTCTTTCACATTTTTAAGTCTCAAAAAATTAGAAAATAATTTATGTCAATTTTTATAACATATTTTTAAATATTTAAAATAGCTAAAATATAATAGGAGATTAAGGATTAGCAGAATTATCTGAAATAGGAAACTGCTCTATTCTTACAGAACTAAATTTAAACTTATCACAATAGTAAAAATATTGAATTAATAAATTTTAAAGAAAAATAAGTTGTGGCAAATAAAATAACAATTTTTATTTTTGAATTTAAGATCTTTTAATAAAATAATTTATATATTTTATAGAAACAGTTAAAAATAAATCACTGATGAAGGTTTATTAATCTTGTATGGGTTTCTAACAAAGCTAAAAAATATACAAACATTAGATATAGATTTGAGGCAAATAATTAAATCATTTTATCTAAAATTTATTTAAAAAATTTTAGTTTTATATTTTAAAAATTAATTTTATTTAGCACAAACAAAATTGCTGGGGAAAATAGAGGCATATTATCATTGCTTTCAGACCTGCCAAATCTCAAGAAATTAACAATAAATTTAAAGTATTAAGTTTTGTTATTTAAAATTAAATTTTATATTGGATGTCAGTTTGCTCATCTTTGCCTTGCTTCTATTTTGCAAATTCATTTAGATATTTATGGCTTAATAATAATTTTCAATAAAAATAAAATATAAATAGCAATAATTAATTTGGTTATAGAGGAATGTTTGGTCTATCAAAAATCCTTTTGTATTGTCGCGATCTCAGATATTTAAATATTTAGATAAGGTAAATTGAAATTCAACTTATATTAATTTTGTAAGAATTTCAGATACTTTCCATAAATGTTTTTAGATTTAAAGCAATAAATTATATCATAAAGCTATAATTTTCTTACTAATTTTAACAAAAGGAATAACGGATTTGAAACAATTGCACTTGAATAGTTTGTTATGGTATTCAAATACTTAACATAGATAGAGCATATAATTATGGATATTTAGTATTTAATATTTTATAAATAATTAAAAGAAAAATCAATATTTAATAAACAGGGACAACAAAGTTGTTAATGATATATGGATAATCATGTTTGAGTTAGGAATTAAATCTTGTAACTAACTCAGATCTTTTGTCTTTTATCTACAGTAAATTATATTCACTTCTATTTTTTTTATTTCTATTTATTTATTAGTAGACAGTTATTTATGAATTTCAATAATTAAAATATATTAATTGAATCGAATTATTTTATTAATTTATTTAATTTTTTTTTGCCATCAAAAGGAACAATAACATCCATCTTGGAAATACTTATAAAAAGTCAAACAAATATTTTCATAAAATGAAGCTTTTGGTTAAGGCAGATTTTAAATTGATTTGATTTATTTAGCATGAAAATAAATATAGTTAAATTTAATAGTTTGAAATATCTGTTAAATTTTATAAGAAGTTATTAAAATAATATTTTTTGTATTTATTGAGGATTTTAAAATAAAAAATTAACAATTTTAATAAAATAGAATTTACTTTTTATATAATTTTTACATTAAAATATTTGTTATGTTAATTTACTTAATATTTATTTGTGCTTTCACATAATAGAAAATTATTAATTATCATCAAAAGTCAAAATTTTTTTAATTAGAAATATAAATCTATTTTTATAAAAAATTAGCTTTTTTGCATCTTAGTTAATTAATCAATTATCCCTTTTGCCCTTTCTTTTTACTGATCAGATATTGCTTTGAGATATTTGATATCATAAATGCTCAAATAATAAGGTTTAATTATGTATTTTTTATTAATTTGTATACTTTATAAAAGCAAAATTAATTAATTTTATCAAAAATTATAATTATTTTCAATAAATTTTTTCTTTAATCCTTTAATTCATTTGTTTTATAATTCACAACAATCTTATATTAAACTAATCTCAAAATTAGAAAGATTTGTTGTTTAACTAAAATAATTTTATCTAATTAATATTATGAAATCAGCTATTTAAGAATTTTTTCTATCTTATAAAATTTTGTAATCTAAAATTAGGCTCTATCTAACTTGTATTTACCAATTTTCCTACCTATGCTAAATTACTCATAAAACTACAAAAAAGAAGATACATTTAATAATGAGCCTATCTTTTTAATTAGTTATATTGAATTAATATGAAGATACAAAATAACTAAAAGTTTAGTAATTAGTTTATGGTTTGTAACAATTTTTTCAGTGTTTAAATTCTATGTTAATTTAATCTTTTTAAAATATCTTTCACCAATAATTTAAATTTAAGCTCAAAAGCAAAATAATGTAGTTTTTTAGTTTAAATATTCAATAATAATTATCATATTTCATAAAATTTGTATTATTGAATAAGTCAGAAGTAAAAATTTATTTATCATGTAAAATAAAATTTTAAATATTTATTTTCTTAAAATTTATATTTACATTTTAGAATTTTATTTCTCCATCTTTATTTACTAATTTTTTTTAAACAGATAAAAAATTGAATTAAAATAAATTAAAATAGTTTGAAATTAAATTTTTTAGAATGAAAAACTATCAAAAAACAATCCACATAAATTTGAAATGTTTACAAATATTAATTACTTTTTATTTATTTATAAAATTATTTAGGAATTAACTTACTTCTTTCTGTTAAAAAGAAATAAATAATTTTTTTTTATTCAAACAAAAATTGATACTATTAAAATAGATAAAGATGCAAAAAGGATTTTTGAATTTGTAGTTGAGTTTTATTAACAATCACTTGCTTATTGAGCAGCACCAGCAGCAGAAGTACTTCCATTTGGGCAAGATTAGCAAGTAACAGCAGCAGCAGTCACTCCATTAGAAGCAGCGACAGCAGCAGCAGTTTA